>BQNB010023183.1:0-62105 GCA_026074375.1 Tanacetum coccineum | reverse complement strand
CAAATTTGGTAAAGGATAGCTAAGGAGCAAACATTTATCCACTTAAGTGAAATTATTTGGTGTCACATGAATCAGCATAATTCATTATAAAGTTGGAATTGCATTGAAACAATATTCTCCTTTTAACATGTTATAGACAAATTATTTATATTAATTCAAAATCCTAATACAGTATTAGATTTGTGTACATGTTTATAATCGCCACTTTTGGTACATTCATTACCTGGAATCAAAGTTTATGTGATTAATTCTGTTTAGATTGTGCTAATGTAATATATTTCTTCTCTCGAGTCATCGGAGGGAAACGCAGGGTCTTTGTTTAGTCGTACACTTTGTGTAAAAATCAGACAAAGTGCCCTAAGTTGATGCAATGTGAAACTTACACTGCATTGAACAAGATAATCAAAACATAGGAAAAGGGAAGCTAAGAGGAAAGTGAAGGAGCTTAAGCGACGATAGACAGTTAGCTACAATTAATGAAGATAAAAGGACACTGGGAAAGCCCAAGATTTGAGTTTGATAGTATTTCATTTCACCGATATATCAATACTCAAGATTCATGCATAAGCCGAAACAAAACCAGTAGAACTAGGAGTGGAAATCATGCATTTAGCAAGTTTGTCTGTTGGAAATTGCTTGCGAAAATAATTATTTGTAAACTTTACACACTATTTAATATATGTAAATGTTATATATAATTGTGCGGGTTAGTAGATTTGCGTTCTCTTTGAAGTGAGCTTCGCAACGAACTAAAGAGTGTCTAAAATTGAGTTAATATGAATGACATATCGTGTATCAAAGTGGGTTCCAAGCTTGTGAACTCATGCGAGCATGCGGACACAAATGTAACTCCGAAAGTTCGCCTATACACAATGAATCATGTGAGAAACACGTAAGTTCTTCCGTGATCTTTCAAGCAAGTTTGTCAAGTCTGGGAGTACTTCTGCTTTGGCCGTTGTACTCTAAGAAACATACGACGAATCTGTTTTAAGAGAATCGTGTTAATCACGTGCCTCGTGCCTCGACCTTTACTGTTTATCTTTTATTAAGAGTGTGTTTTCTGATTCTATCCTATTATGTTTGTTTTTATTTTGGAAATCACAAAAATACTCAATTTTTTTACCAAAAAGCCATAATACCCATAAAAATCGCAACTTTTGAAACTTTTGCGAAATTGAAAAAAAAACAAAATTTTTTGATTTTTTTAGCAAATATTGCAAAAATTATATTTCTCAAAAATAAGGAGAATTTGCGATATTTTTAGGAAATATCGCAAATTTTAAATATTTTTGAGAAATATAGCAAATTTTAGATAAAAATATCTAAAATTTTCGATATTTTTTGGGAATGTCAAAAAATTTCGATAGTTCTGAAAAATATCGCAAATTTTAGATAAAAATATCTATTTTTTTTTTGATATTTTTAAAGAATATCGCAAATTTTCGATATTTCTGAAAAATATCAAAAAAATTCGATATTTTTATGAAATACATTTACAGACGGGGTAGCATGAATAGAATTGCTTTGTTGATTGCTTCTCGTAGTTGATAATTGCGTAGCATGTACACTAGACTCAACAATACACAACGTAACAATTCTACTATGTTTAACAATAAATTCATTGACTTCCAAATCATCAGATACCTCTACAATATCATTGTCCGAATTGTAAGTTAACATAAAATCACTACTAGCATCGATATCTAGCCTCTCGGATACCACTTCTAGTAAACATGAATATGATGACAATAATGGTAATATTAGTGTACGTTTTACACAATTTAACGGCATATACTCCAACACACCATCTACTCTTTCCCATGCACCTCCTTTACACACACGTATTTTGAAGGTTTCTTTGACGGATTTCATGTCAAAATTGAGGTTTTTGTGAACACATATGAGTTTTTTTAGTGAAAAACACCGAAATAAGCAAGAAATAACAATACAACACGTTTTATCCAAAATTTGCAAGAAAATCTCGCAAATAAATGAAAATCTCGCAAGTTTTATCCATAAATTTGCGATATTCGTTATAAATATCACAAATTTACGATTTTATTTGAAAATTTTCGAGTATTTGCGAAATTTTAGAATATTATCGAAAAAATTTTAAGGAAAAATCACAAATTTGAGATATTTCATTAAAAAATCAAAAATTTTAGATATTTTTGAAAAATATCGCAAATTTTCGAAATTGAAAAAAAAATCTAAATTTTTCAATTTTTTAGGAAAAATCGCAAATTTGAGATATTTCAATAAAAAATCAAAAAATTTAGATTTTTTTTTTCAACTTCGCAAAAATGTCAAAAATTACGACTTTTATGAGTATTTTAGCTTTCTAGAAAAATAATTGGGTATTTTATGAAATGGGTTGAAAAAATGGGTATTGTTGTGATTATCCCTTTTATTTTTATGTTATTTATTTATTTACTATTAATTAATTATTGTAATTTAATTTATATTAATAAAAGTGTAACCGTTTTTTTACGGCCTCACTCAGCGAGCTGCTTTATGAGGAGACCCCTATAATAATAGTATCATTTATAAAACCTAAAAACAACTTGGACTTTAGTTTTCTTTCCTTTTCTTTTCACAATCACTTTATGCATATTTTTTCATGGGTGTTTTATATGTTTAGTTGAATAGCGAATCCGCATACTTTGAAAATAGACATCATAGTACAGTAATGTGTTATGATTATTATCCATCCATATATCGATCCAAAGCAAACATTCTGCAACTCTTTTCAAAGGCCTTTTCTGACAATACATGTTACTTCCGCATATCGGGACAATTTTTGCAACCATTTCTTCTTCTTTCTACTACTCAAAATTATTTTAAATTTCATATATTTGCCATGATATTTTCCCATACAACTTCCAACTTTATATTTACACACCATTGTGTGAACTGTGAAGTCCATTTTCTTCGTATGATTATTTCTATATGGGCAAATTGCACAAAAATGTACCCAACTTAATAGTCATTTTCAATAAAGGTATCGCATTTTTTTCTTGCATAAAAAGGCACCCAGCTTATTTTTTTGGCCAATTTGAGTATTTACGTTAAATATTTAACGATTATCCGTTAATTTTTACATTTCAAGTCCACCGACCGCTACCATCACCAATCATCGTCGCCACCACCAAGCCTCCCCACCACCATCACTGCCTAATCATTCTTCATTGATTCAACATTTCTGACCATGATCTTGGGTTTCATCTCCAGTTCTAACTTCACAAATTGTCATGATATAAACTCGATAACTGTTTTTTAATTTAGAACTGACGTGGTTAGGGATGAGCCAGGTGTGTAGGTTTATGGAATTCACCATATTAAATAATTTTTGGTAGAATTAGAGCTCCATACACTAGCAGGTATAAATTCATATATTCGTTTGTTAATAAAACTGATATTAATCTTAGTTTGATTGGTCTTATCTACCAAGTTTAAATGGTATAAAAAATTCATCTACTATAGTGCTGAGGTTCTTATGCGTTTTTAAACTAATTGCATTTTTTTGTTATGTATGAAACTCATTCATTTAACGATAAACTGGACATGAAAATATGATGAAAATCGGTTTATTATTACTAGTACTCTTACTTATGCTACAATACGTAAGACAAAATATTAAAACATATTCAAAAAATTAATCTTTTATCAATTAAAAAAGATCATGGTCAGAAATGTTGAACCAATGAAGAATGATTTGGTAGTGATGGTGGCGACGATGATTGGTGGTGGTGGTAGCGGTCGGTGGATTTGAAATGTAAAACTTAACGGATGATCGTTAAATATTTAACGAAAATATCCAAATTGACCAAAAAAATAAGTTGGATGCCATTTTATGCAAGAAAAAAAATGCGATACTTTGATTGGAAATAACCCTTAAATTTGTTATTTTTTTGTTCAATTTGCCCTTTCTATATTTTAGCACGTAACTTAAAATCAACGTTGATAAAATTTTAAACTTTGATCCACTTGGGTGAATCCAAAAAAAGCAATCACAATCTTTTTAATGTGATTGTAGCCGTTGTGACTATATCTCAGTTAGTGATCGACTAACCATTCCAAATTTTGGTAGTTCAGTTAGATTTAATTCGGTTTCTACAGTTTGATCTTCATGTTAAAAGGATAAATTGTGTAACCACTTATGTCCTTTTGCTTATTTATAAATAAAATTAGCAGATTCTAATAATAAATAGGTTTACAACTATCTATTCTTTCTTGATTTTAAAGTATTTTTACAAATAAATTAAATTAAAATTTTCAATAATTTTTTAAAGTACTTGTGCATTTCTTACAGACAATTGCTTTAACTCAATTTCCATCGTTAAGATCTGGATTATGATCCTAAAATATTAGTAGGATATTAAAAATAAAAATAATTATGTTTTTATCATTGCATGATAAGATCTTAATAAACCCCGATCTTAATCATAAAATCTTAAGATCTCGTTTGATCCGATCTCATTTTTCTCAAACTACAAATAAAAAATGTATAAAGTTTTGTAAAATATGATAAACAATAAGCTAATTGTTTATCATGTTGGTTATGTTTGAATGTGATAAACCTGATACGAAAAGAAATTTGGTTAATCATGTTGGGATCAATTCTTGGTTTCAAGTGATTCAGGAAGTTAACTCCGGACTTTGTCAGTGATGAACGGAGTTAGTAGTGTGGTTAGATTGTGGAGTACACTTTATGCTCTGGTATCGCAAAATCGTTTGTTAAAATCTGGTAACAAATGGGGAGTAAGTGCTTTGACATTGAAGACTCGGATGTGATCTTCCTTTGGACGTAAGCGTCTATGCATTTTAAACTAAACATCCTGGTGTCCATTTTTGTATCTTTTAAACTTATTGTATAGGTAATAGTGTATATTGGTTTGCGGCAAAAGAGCTATTTACTTGGACTCCTTCTTTTGATTCTATAAAGGAACATGATTATTCCTCGGAAGACGCAATTGTTCAGAGGAGTAGGATCTAAGAAAGAAGTATAACACGTAATGAGTTGAGGAGGGTTGTGAGTTTAATTAATAGTGAAGTAGAGAAGTTGCTGAAAACCGATTTCTATGGTAAAAAATATTCTAAGTCAATGAATCACAGTGTACACGTGGATATGATAAATTTTGCTGATCCGTTTAGGAACTAATTTGATATTTTAGGTCTAAAGAAGCTTGTTGAGGAGATTTTGGAAATCGAGTGAGTCCGTCTTTGTCACACCACCCGGGGGGTCCGCAGTGCGGATCTTTGGGAATTCAAGTTGACAAGGAATTGATTAAGGAGTTTTCTCCACGATATGTGCTAAGGTATATGAACACACTTCTCATGAGTGGTCCATGAAGATGTTTCGTTTAACCTTGTTGGGGGAAGTGGGAATATATAAAGGGGGGATCTGTTTTGGGCCTTTCTCTTGTAACGTAGTGCTCGATGAGATGATTCGTGTGGGTAGGGCTATGGGGTATTCTATGGAGGGGTGTGAAAAAGATATCGAATCCATCATTAATAGCAAAGGAGACGAGGCTGTTTTTAGATGAATTTTATGTCTTTAAATATTCAAGGGCTTTGGTAGCAAGTCCAAAAAGGAGTGGGGTAAAGGGTTAGTTAGCTAATAATATAATAAACTTAATTTTATTCAATTCATGAAAAGAAGATGGAGAAGGTTGTCTCACATGGGATGTGAAATTTTGTGGGGTAACTCGAATTTATGACTACGTGTTTAGTGTAGCCGTGCTGGTAATTCTGGTGGAATCTTTGTATTGGGGATGAATCTTTTTTCAAAGAAAGATTATGTTACGATCTCGGATCGTTTGTAGCCATTTATGGGAGTGGATCCCTAAGTAATACTAGCTTCTTGTTGTGTCTATTTACGCCCGCAGCAGCATTCTTTGAGACGGTGTTTTGGGAGATTTACGATTTCATTGTTTGGGTCGTTGGAATGGAGGGCTATTTTTAATGGGCTGACCTATAAGGAAAGTGGACGTACCAATGTTGTTAGAAAGATGGTACGTGTTTTAAATGTTATAACGGCTGCTTTTTTAATCAATTCATATCTTTTTCTGGGGCTTTTGCTGGATATTTTAAAAATGGAGGGTTACACGTTTATTGGTCTCCCCCCCTTTCGGCGGAAAAAAAAATTTTTGGGAGTAAGTTGGATGGTTCCTTGTTTCGGATGGTATTCTTTACGATCTTTCCCTCCATTTCGGCGTTTTAAATTGTTTGGAACCGGATCTTTCGGTGGACCATCGACCGATTTTGATATGTGAAGATTCAAGTGGACTTTGGACGATTCCTTTCCGGTTCTATCATTCGAAGGTTCAAACTCGTTGGTTTTGATGATATGCTGGACTGATCTTGGCGCGCCTTGGCTTATTCAGGACAATAATAAAATGATTCGGTTATAAAAAGACAGTTACATAGAGCCTCAACAATTGTTATTAGGTTGTGGGGTTTAACGCATAAGAAAATCTGAGTGCAGGTTCTAAGTACCCTTTGTTTCTGTAGTTCGTGATTTGATAAAACGTTTGTTTCAATATGGGCCTTATTGATTCGTTGATTTTTAGCGACAATAGATCTTAATGAGTAAACATGATTGATCTAAAGGAGATGGAAGATTATGGAGTTGTTCCAGAAAGCAAAAGTCAGTTGGGCGATTGAAGGTGACGAGAACTCGAAGTATTTTTAATGGAATCATTAACAAGAACGGAAAAAGGTTATAATCTAGCCATCCGTGGTGTGTTTGTTTGTTGATTGGTACGTGGTGCACAGATACTATCTTAGTGAAGAAAGCTTTTAAAGATCACTATGAACGCTCGTTTTTAATAGCCCAATATGGCTAGATTGAAACTCAATTTCTCCTTTCCGAATCGGTTTTATCTACAGATTCAGGTTGAGACTTTAGAGGCGTCTGTTGTCTTAATGATGAGATTTGCTAGATTGGCTGTGTGGGATTGTGGCGTCTATAAGGTCCCGGGCCCGGACGGGTTACTTTTGAATTCTTTAGAAAATTTTGGGAAGGTTATTGGTCCGGATTATGTGAAGCTGTGTGCATTTCTTTAAACAGGGCTCGTTCTCTAAGTGGTATTGTATAATCTTTCTTTTATTGCTTAATCCCAAAAGTTCCTGGATGAAAAATTCGTCAACGATTATCGCCCTATTAGTTTAATAGGGTGTATTTATTAAGGGTCGTCACTAAGATTTTGGCATAGCCGTTTGGCTTTGTTTAATAGCAGGCCTTGTGGGTCTAACACTCACAATCCGGTTTGTTGCTGGATGACAGAATCTTGGATTGGTCCTTTCATTATTAAAGAAGTGCTTGATTGGTGTTAAGGAAGACAAAGAAAGCGTATTGTTTTTTAATGTTGATTTTGCTAAGGCTTATGACTCGGTTCGTTGGGACTTCTGCTTGCGTCCTTGAGGCTTTTGGATTCGGTTCGAATTTGGTGTACTTGGATTAGAGGTTTTTCTGTTTTTGCTAAGGCCTTCGTTACTAGTTAATGGAAGTGACGTTCTGACGAGTTCATATTCATCGGGGTCTTTAAACAAGGTGATCCGCTATCGCCTTTCTTTTTTCTTTGTTATGGATGCTTTGCATTTATTCGTTTTGTATAGCAGGTTGATCGAAGATGTGTTTAAAGGCATTCAGTTACAGGGGTCTTTGGCTTTATCTCATTTATTTTATGCGGATGACGCCTTTTTTATGGGTGAATGGTCTGATAATAATTTGAGAGGTATTATCAATATTCTTAAATGTTTCCATCTCGCGTCGGGATTACAGAATTAATATTCATAAGAGTCAAATTTTGGGTGTGGGGGTTCTGCAGGGTCTAGAGTTAGAGGATATGGCTTCTTCTTATTAGGTTGCACTATTATGTGGAAACAAGTTAAGTTATCGTAGGGGTTATGGTGGGGGCATGGGATTGACTGTCTTAAGGCATTGGGATGATGTAATTCTTTAAAAAAATATGGCTTCAAGCGCCGTTTGTCTAAATGGAAGCGAAAAACCCTCTCACGATTGGTGGTAGTTATTTGTTTAAAATCAGTTCTCGGTGCATATCCCCTTTATAACATGTCCATTTTTAAGGTTCCTAAAAAAATGGCGTGCTTAAGGTTATGGAGTCAATTCGTAGTTTAGTAACTTCTTTTATAGGTGCCAGCCATGTTGGAGAAAACAATTTCCTGGATTGCCTTGGGATAAGGTGTTAGACTTCGAAGATGAAAGGGCTGGTCTTGGGCGTTTCGGAGTTATTTCGCTCTTAATCGAGCGCTCCTCTTAAAGGGGTTTGGCGTTTAGTTTCACAAGACGATCTTTGTGGTTTCGTGTTATCCAAGCGGTTCATGGGGATAAGATTGATTTCATTCAGTCGTAAGGTTTCCATCATGGAGTTCGTTTTTGAAGGAAAGTTAAGTTTTAAGTCATCTGGGATTATGTTTCTAGTCGTATTGCTCTAAACGTATTGGGGATGGTCAATTATATAGTTTTTTGGGGAGAGACTCTTGGATGGGGGATATTCCTTATGTGAGTTGTGTCGCGTTTGTTTGCCTTGATCTGCTCCCAATATTTGTGTGGCGGCTACAGTTGGCTGGCCCCTGGATTACGTCTTTCGGAGATCAGTTTTTTTTGTAATTTTAGTTTAGAGGAGGGAATGTCGGAAAAAACAGCAAGGAATTCTCAGATTTAAGTGCGTTTTTGAATTCAGTGGTTCTTTTCAAGTTTAATGATCGTTGGTATTCCCCTTTCTAGCTGTGGTGAATTTAGTGTGAAAGATACTGTCTTGCTATGATGATTTGGTGCTTTCCCTCTTATTTGAGCCGACTAGGTGGGTTAGTGAATTCCTATTAAGATTTTATGTTTTTATGTGGCGGTGCTCGTCGGGGGGGGGGGTGTTTGCCTACTAGATACAATCTGGTCCAAAAAAGGTGTTATTTTGGAGTCCACTTCTTGCCGTTTGTTTTTCGGAGAACGAGGAGGTCCATCTTTGTTTATTTCGTGTTCTCTTATCTCAGGAGGTTTTGCATCAGGTTTGCCGTTTGGTGGGAGATCGATTTCTGCTTTGGCGTTCGTTCTCAGATTGGGACGACCCGTGGTTCTATTCTATCGTTCTTCCGGGTTCAGTTTAAAGGTTTTTTTTTGGAAGGAGTCTTATACGTTGCTTGGTGGTTTATTTGGGGATTCGGGATATCGTTCTACTTTTGTTGTTTAATATAGCCGCTAGATCGATCCTTTTTGAGAATATTGTCTCTTCCTCCTTTCTTTGGTGTAATAGTAGGTGTAGTAGAAAGTTCTCTAGGGATGATTGGCTTAAAAACCCGCATTTAATATCTTTGTAATTTCTTTTCTAGCTCCTTGCTAGTTTATAAAATGTTGCCGTTCAAAAAAAAAAATAAGCTAATTGTATTAAATATTTTATAATCAGAATTTTGACCTATGTTTTTATTAAAATTGTATTATAATTTTACAACAAATATTAAGAAAATAACACTATAATAAAACTCCGATTCAATTTTACTGTTAGAGGCCTCGGTGTAGTAACGCCGGCAACGGCATTGGCCGGCGTTGCCCGGCGTTACTACACCGCTAAGCGGCGTTTCCCAACGGCGTTGGGTCCGGCGTTGGCCGGCCAACGCGCGTTGGGGTTGATTTATAAAAAAAAAAATTCCATTTACGCCCTAAACGGCTATACACTTGTTTTAATTTTTCCCGCTTATTTTTAAAAAAGTTACAAACACCCCTAACGGCTAGTTTTATTAAAAAAAATAATTTATCTACAAAGACAGCCCCTAACGGCTTATATTTTAAAAAAAAAATATTTCAATTTACCCCCCTCAACGATCATTATAATACTTCAATTACCTCTTATTTTCTCACAAAAAAAACCATACATTTACAACAAAAAAACTCTACAACTTTTCACAATGGGGGGGGGGGGGGGGGGAATCAAAATCGAACCAGTTTTTTTGGATTATCGATGAGGAAAAGTGGAAACGACGCATTTCTATTTACAAAACGCTGTCGAGTATCACGAAAGGTAATACAACTAGAAGCTCAACCACGGATTGAACCGTTACACGATCTTCCTTGTGACCTGTCTGAAGATGCCGAAAGACGTCTACGTGCTGGGGGATTATTTTGATGATCAATTTTAAGTATAGTTTTATATTTTCGGAGAAGATTTCGTTAAGAGCCGTAAACTTTTTCTAAATATTGTCAATGGCAGTTCATGTTATACGGCGTCCTTCTCCCACTACATTTTTTTCATTTCTTTTAAATCTCGACTTGATTTTGTAGGGTCGAATGAGTTAAGAGTTTTAGTGCTTTATGAAGTGACACAGCTGCCATACGCCAAATGGCATACGGCAGCACACTACGGTTGTTGAATATGAAATGAGTGAGCATACTGCACGAGTTGCTCTCTATTTTTCTTTAATATGTGCATCATAGAATTGTATGCCGAAGGATTTAAGAAGCTCAACAGTGAAGACGTTTGTTATTCTTCACAAATGATTAAAGGTTCCATGGTTTTTCGGGAGAATGCTTGGAATAGTATTGATTGTTTGGACTGGGGAATGGAAAAAAATTGTCATGTGTCATGCAAGGTCATTACGGTTGGGGTGATTAAAAAATACCCTACTATAATGCTTGAAGCTTGTAGCTCGCAAGATATGTGGATTTGGCTGACATGACGTTTTATGAGATGGCGGTGTGCGATTAACGATATTAATGTTTTTAGATAATTCTCCGCTTATTCGATTTGACCTGTTAGTATGACTTAGCCCTTGTGGTTCCGTATGTGGTTTAAACGGAGGTTCAGTATCGTAATGGTGTTTTATACTTGGCTGATGGAATTTACGGAGTGGGCAATGTTTCGTCAAATAATTCACTGTGGCAATGATCCGAAGCATTACGTACTTTAAACAGCGTCAAGAAGTGCTTACGAAAAGATGTCGAACGTGCTTTCGGTGTTCTCCGAAGGACGTTGGGTACTTATTCAACAACGGCCAGTGCGTTCGAAGTCAACAATTACGTAGAATCATTTATCTTTGGTATCATAATGCACTCATAAACATGATTTTAGAAGATCAAAATATGTCGGTTGTTGACTGGAAACATGTGTTATTCTATTAACTGCAGGTCACTGCAAACAGTGTGGAGTCGATAGAGGTCATACCCCTACGTCGTAAAGCAAAAGAAATTAAGAGGACAAAGATCGCATTATTTAGGTCTCCATACAAAAACCTTATGAAACCGTATTTGGCGCGGAAGTTGAAGAGGCAATCGGAGAAGAGTAGTCGACCGGGGACGTTTTTTTTTTTTTTTTTTTTTTAATTTCGGTTTTTTTTTTTAATGTGTGTTTTTTTATTATTGTAAATGTGTATTTGAATTTTATGATTTGAAATGGTTAGTTTGTTAAAAAATGAAATTATTGTTTTAGGGGGTTTTATGTAAGTTAAAGGGGAGTGGTGTTATCTTGGTTGTTATGATTGCGTAAATGATTTTTTTTTTTTTAAATCAACCCCAACGCGCGTTGGCCGGCCAACGCCGGACCCAACGCCGTTGGGAAACGCCGCCTAGCGGTGTAGTAACGCCGGGCAACGCCGTTGCCGGCGTTACTACACCGAGGCCTCTAAGTGAGGTTTCGATCTTAAAAACCTTCGTGATTTTCAATTGAACCACATAAATGGATCCACGATGCGTTTACTTCACAAAACCAATGAAACATAAATCCCTTCCAACATTATCTAAACTAAACTAAATACCAAAACTTAGAGAAAACAAAAATGAAAAGTAGGTCAATATAAATTTTTTACCAAGTTAAAAACTAACAAAAGTACCAAATACATCTTACAAGCTATGACATTCATACTTGCATACAAGTGAAAAGAATAATATTCACTATTTACTTTTCTATAAACTAGTTTACCATTATATTATAATTGTACATAAGGAAAAAAAAACTAGAAATCATACTTCTAGTAGAGAAAAAACAAAATATTTTTCTTATAAAATAAAAAAAGTTACCCGATTAAGAAATAATTATTTCATCTCCAAGCTTCTATAGTCCAAAGCACCATTTTTTATTTGAAAGAAATCAAAACCAACGTTGTTGTTGTTGTTGTTACCACTCGTACCATTAGTACTACATCTGCATTCCTTGTTATCTTGTACACCTAAACTGCACGCAAAACATATTGTTCCACCAGTCATCAAAGGTCGTTGTTGCATATATGATGATGGATGTTGTGGTGGACCTATTCTTAACTCCAAGTTCAAATCTGGACATCTTTCTTGTTTAGTATCTTCTTCTTCTACTATTATTTCTTCATTTTTGACCACATGGGGTGTTGCAAAAGATATGGTGGCGGGGATGTCTGGTTGTGAGGTGACATTATGGTTGTTGTTCACGGTGGTGGTGACGGTGCTTGTGGTGGTGGTGGTGGGGTGGTCTGTAACTGGCCGGTGAGTTGCTGGATCAATTCCACGGTTCAGAAGCTTTCTTCTGATATGTGTGTTCCAGTAGTTTTTTATCTCGTTATCTGTTCTTCCTGGCAATCTTCCAGCTATCAAAGACCACCTATATATTAAAAAAAAAAAAAAGACTGTTAAAATTTTTTGGTATGAAAAATCAAATTTTGAGATATGGGTATTGTTTATAAAAGTGAAATAATTTAAGGGTCTAAAAAATCTTGGAAAAAAGGTGTTGTGTTCGCCTTAAATTAGATGTCTACTTTATACTGTTCATTAACAAAATAGTACTACATGAAAATGAACATCTATTTATAATTTTTTAGTACATACTTGTTGCCAAGGAGGCTATGAAGTTTGATAATAAGTTCATCTTCATCTTCAGTAAAATTGCCACGTTTAAGATCAGGGCGAAGATAATTGATCCACCTCAGACGGCAGCTTTTACCACAGCGAAGAAGGCCAGCAGCTTTAGGTAGGGACCTCCAGCAGCCTTCACCATGAGTTCTAATATAAGCTATTAACCGATCATCTTCTTCTTTAGTCCATGCACCTTTATTTGTGTGTGCTTTTTCACAACAAGGTGACCTTCCCATATTTAGAATCTTTTCTTTAGACTTTGCCAATTTTTGTTGAGAGAGATAGGGCAGGGCGGCTTTTTGAGTACTTGAATTGGGATTGATTTTATAAGCTTTTGACTATTATATAGTGGGTTGAGAGAGATATGATAATATCATATGCCATAGATGAGAGAGAGAAAGTAAATGCTTCTAGATGCGAGTTGGTGAGACAGGTTTGAGGGAGTGGCTGGTGGGCTTGTGTTTATGATGATATTTACCATATTTCTTATTATTGAAATCAAATACTCAACTAGATATTTAGTGAGATTGTTACTCATTTGTGGATACTTGGATAGCTAGTAAAAGTGTTTATTTCTAGCTAATCCACAAATGATGGTTAGGATAAGCTATCCGGGAATCTATTTTGCTTATGAACCAATTGGTAAGATTCAATCCAATACTTGATATTAAAAATAGAACCCCTTGGTGGCAATAGTTTACTACGTGTCCTTCGACAGTTCACGGCATATAGTACAACAAGTTTATTTGTATTGGAGCGGGTGTTGGTAAAACTATTCTTGTGATGTCTTGCGATCGTTTTAACGTTTACCGTTTTAAAACTCACGAACTATAGCTGCTAGTTGATGACGTATAGGGTGGATGACGTCTTATAAATCAGCTAACACACATAAGGGGCGGAAGACACCCCAAATCTTATAGATACACAATAAAGGGCGGAAACCTCCATACACGTATCTCCCATTTCACCCGGATCAACGGTAGGGAACAAGACCTCCATCTGAAATCTAGATTACTGAGCACTCTTCGACTACAATCCAACGATAAGTGGAGTGCAACGACAGATCCGTTGGAGAAGAGTGCAGGCCACGCTTTCTCTAAGTAGGTGGAAAGTTGGTTACCCGTGAAGGCACAGATCCCGAGGACGTCGGAAGTCAAATAGTACAACCAAGATGGCTCGGATAACGAGACATGACTTTACAGTTATAACACAAGCAAGCTATTTGTGACACCCTTCAAAATATCGCAGCGGAAAGGTAACAGGGGCGTGACTTCATAGCACATGAACACAAGAATATAAAGAACGACCTCTAAATGAGTCATTTTAAAAACACATTCATTTTTTTACGGCAAATGATAAATATATAAATAAAAGGCTACTAGCAAGGCGCTAGAAGCCAGAAAAGTACAAATTCAATACTAGAAAAAGAAAAAAACCTAGACTAGTATCTTCCCAAGGCTTTAATTGCGAGGGCTACAAAAATGATGAAAAAACTCTTGCCTGTATAGGACAAGAGAAAAAACCCAGCTCACGGAGGTCGAGCCACCGGTTTTCACTTCGGAGCGTTTTTTATGCAACCCTAAACAAGCCTCGGGGAACACGAGAGTATAAAAAATAAACGTCATCCTAAACCATTACTTGAGATAAGAATACGAGATTTAAGCCAGTCAATCCAATTGCAGATCATGTGACCCCTATGATGTACCAAGAATACGAGGAAAGGCGAATGCTGTCGAAAATGTCACTTTTCCTCATCGGTGTGAACGAAAAGTAACATTGTTGCGATACCTCCAAAGCCACCAAAGAGAAGAAGAAAAAATAACTGATAAGCGCCGAGACTTCTCTTTAACCACCTGCCACGAAGTAAACCAACATTTCTAATGCTCGTACGAAGTAAAAGGAGGAAAAGAAATAACACACCATTTACGAATAAGCATCCAAATGTCCTTGGTAATATTACACTCAAAGAAAATATGATTTAAAGATTCCACGTTACTATTGCAAGAGGGACAAGAGATCACCTGAATATCAAGACCGCGAGAGGAAAGATTCAACTTATGAGGCAAGGTTTTCACTCCGGAGCGTTTTTTATGCAACCCCAAACAAGCCTCGGGGAACACGAGAGGATAAAAAACAAACGTCATCCTAAACCATTACTCGAGAGAAGCATAGGGGATTTAAGCCAGTCAATCCAATTGCAGATCATGTGACCCCTATGATGAAGCCAAGAATACGAGGAGAGGCGAATGTTGTCGAAAATGTCACTTTTCCTCATCGGGTGTGAACGAAAAGTAACATTGTTGCGATACCTCCAAAGCCACCAAAGAGAAGAAGAAAAAATAACTGATAAGCGCTGAGACTTCTCTTTAACCACCTGCCACGAAGTAAACCAACATTTCCAATGCTCGTACGAAGTAAAAGGAGGAAAAGAAATAACACACCATTTACGAATAAGCATCCAAATGTCCTTGGTAATATTACACTCAAAGAAAATATGATTTAAAGATTCCACGTTACTATTGCAAGAGGGACAAGAGATCACCTGAATATCAAGACCGCGAGAGGAAAGATTCAACTTATGAGGCAAGCGATCCAAAATCAATCTCCAAATAAATTTTTTAACCTTTCGAGGAATGTTTTTGTCCCAAACTATCGGTGGAGCCAAAGAAGGGAGAATTTTCGAATCAATAATGCATCGAGCGTCCTTTATAGAAAAGTTCCATCAGTGCCCAACGACCACACACAAGAATCTTCAACTTTGTTAATTTCTGCAGAACTAATTTCAAAAAGCATGTCGAGTAAATCAGCGGAATTTCGAGCACCAAGGACAGGCCTCGACCAATTCCAACGCCATTGGCCATGATCAATGCAGTCAATAATAAGACAATCTTTCTCACGCTCCAATCGGTATAGCCTATTAAATCGAATATAAAAAGGAGAATTTCCTACTCAAGTATCTTTCCAGAGTCGGCTACGCGTGCCACAACCCGCTTAGAAATGAAAAGAATTATTAGGAATAATGTTATTCGAGTGTAAAAAATTAGAGGAACCAACAATTCTAGCCCACGTATCGGTATAGATGAAACCATTGTTATCAAACCCACCTTCCTGACCATGTAAAGCTTTGACAACTTTAACCCAAAGCGTGTTCTTGTGCGATAACAACCTTAAATGCCACTTTTAGAGAAGTGCGAGGTTAAAAGCTTTAAGACTACCGATGTTTAAACCGTCGTTATCATAAAAGGGAGGACATTTTTCCATTTAATCCAAGCTATATTCTTATCTTCGTGAGAAGCTCCCCAAAAAAACATTGCACGGGATATTTCCAAGGAATTTAGAACATATTCAGGGACCTTGAAGATCAAGAAGTAATAGATACCAAGGCTACCAATAACAACTTTTATTAAGGTGTAACGGCCCCCTATAGAAAGGAGATTAACCTCCCACGAAGATAACTTCAATTGAAATGTGTCCAATAAAACCTACCAACTCGATGTCAAACTCATATTAGAACAAATGGGTAACCCAAGATAAGTAAAAGGAAAGGATCCTGGAGCACATCAAGAATGACAGGAAATTTAAGAGACATCGACATCCGAAACGAATATTAATTTTTAAACCCGAAGCTAAGTAGAAGACCCGTAAAACGCGAATGATTTTGTCTAAATCATTAGCAATCCATTCGGTAGTGATAATCACGTCGTCGGCATAAAATAGACGAGATATAGTTACTTCAGGATAACCGAATTTGACGCCTTTTATAAGACCCAAGCTAATAGCGATAGAGAGAGCGTTATGCAACCCCTCCATAATAAGAATAAAAAGAAAAGGCGAGAGAGGATCTCCTTTCCTGAGGCGACGTTTGATAGAAAATTTCGAGGTAAGACTACCATTGACGAGAACTGAAGCCGGGATAACGATAAACAAGCTCTAATCCAAGAACGCCATTTAGAGCCAAAGCCAAGATTAAGGAGAACAAAGTATAAATATTTCCAGCTCACCGAGTCGAAAGTTTTCTCGAAATCAACCTTCAAAGTTAACAACTTTTTTTGAACCATTCGACAATCTCAATAAGAATTAGAGGACCGCCAAGAATTTAACAACCAGCTATGAAGGCCGATTGCTCAAGACTAACAATCTTATCAATAACCTTGGCACGACGATTAGCTTAAATTTTAGATATGATTTTGAAATGAACGCTTATGAGAGAAATGGAACGAAAATCTTTAATGAAAATAGGGTTTCTAACCTTTGGAATAAGAGTGAAGAAAGAAGAATTAGATCCATGGGGCAACAAACCAGTATCAAGAAAAATATTGACAAGCTCTAAAATGTCAACTTTAATATCGTCCTAATATTTCTTCACAAATGCAAAAGAGAACCTATCGGGGCCGGGAGCCTTGGAGCTACCATAATCCCAAATCGCATTCTTAACTTCCTCTAAAGAAACACGTGTCTCCAAGCTATCACGGTCAAGAGCACATAATCCAAAACAGTTAGATAATGAAGGGAAATCCACATTCGAATCATACTCTTTGAATTTTTCTTTATAAAAGTTGAGAAACTCTTCCTTAATTAGATAAGGATCCGAAATCCAAACACCTTCTTTCATGATACCGTGAATCATTTGAGCTCTCCTTTTTTGCTTTATCAGCCCATGAAAAAATTTAGAGTTCTCATCACCATCGATATCCCACTTGGCACGTGCCTTTTCAAAAAGATCAAAGGATTCAAAAGTATCTAATCTGTCCACCTCTTGAAGCAACTTAATACGAGAATCACAGTCGTCATCATTCGCAGAACCCACTTCAATTTTCTCTTCTATAGACTTGATAAGTTGCAAGTTATCACGTTTAGTGACACCATCAAAAGTTTTAGTTTTAGAATGTCATTGCTTAGTTCTAGCTTTGAGTAGATGAAATATTTCGTGAGATAAGAGCTTCCTTCCAAAGTTATGTTCCTCCAATGTAGGTAATTTTGTTTTGATAACTTCATCAAATGAATCACCAAGTGACCAGGAATAGAAAAGCTTGAAAGGAGTAGGACCAAAGTTGGATTTAGAAACATAAAGAAGAATGAGATTGTGATCCGACCACAAACGATCAATGGCGGTAACACGAACATCAGGTAAAGCCTGAGCTACCTCATCTGATATTAAGAATCGATCAAGTTTACTAAGCTTGGTTCTAGGTTTTTTCATCCAAGTGAAAAGACGACCACCCAAAGGAAGGTCAATCAAACCAGAATTTTCAATAAAAGAGTTAAAGTTATCAGCATCTTGTCTAGAAAAAAGAGAACCACTCCTTTTGTTGTCATTACGAACAACGTTCATGTCTCTAATAATGATAATTTACCAGCGCATTGATGCATAAAATCACCAATTATTTTCCACAAAATAGCTTTGGCCAACGAATCTTGAGGACCATATATGTTTATCATAAAACAATCACCAACCGTATTTCTCCATTGCCCTTTCACAATAATAAAAGCGTCATCACACCATACATCATCTTTATTAAAGGACTTCGGATCCCGCATAGAAATTAGGCATCCGGATCTACCACGGGCCATACTACACGCAAAATTAAAAATATAATTACCCTACATGGATTTAAGACGAAAGGTTACAAGGCGCGTCATTTTGGATTCTTGAATACCGAGAAAATGAATGTTATGCTTGAAACATAAGTCTTTAATCCAAACATGTTTTTTTTTCCATTTCTTCGTACCACATCTATTAATAGATAGAATGTTCATTTATCAACTATATGCATGCCAATCCCATTGATCATTCTTTTGAGAGTTTTTTTCAACCCTCTAACATCAAAAGCGAAGGAATCTCCTACCTCAATAATTTTTGATAATTCTTCAATAAGGGAAACTCCTTTTATGTCTTTCTTTCGGTATCTAGCAAAATAAGTAGAGCACTTACTAGATGATATTTTCATATGTTCAAAACCTGGATTCCGACTTAGGTCCGAGGAAACTATAATTTCAGGAGATACTTTGTTGATGTCGTCTTCCTGATCAATGTTCTCTTTGCTGATAGGGTGTTGAATTTCGTTGCTTGCCAATTCGTTTATAGTTTCTTTCAAGTCATTTAAGTCGTTCAAATCGGCCAAAGAATATTCGTCGACAGAATCCTTCGCCTTTTCCATACCATTGACATCTATGTTGTCGGACGAATAAAGTGTATCGTCAACAATATTTATGTTCCATGTTTTCTAAAACAAAAGTACGCGACTTAGTAGAAATACAAATCTTACATGAAGGAATACCATGAATCTCAATCCATATTCATCAACTTTAAAGGAAGGTGTAACAGTTTTGATGCAAGAATAAACACTCTTTAAGGACGCATTAGTTTGGAAGTTATCTGTTGATGAACTCGAAGGGAATTGAATCCATATCTAAAGGCCCCCAACATGATGAAATTTCAATTCCGTAAAATCTTCATTCCTACATATCACATACATATTACTCATTGAATTTACGTCTTTTAGCTTCAACAATAACACCATAGATGGGTCTTCAACATTAATGAGGTCTTGATCATCGAGGATTAAAGCTCAGGTTTTAGCATTTGTTGAAGAGGTGTCCACAGTAGGTTTAGCAATACCATTTGTTATAGAAGCAAACGAAGGGAGACCAGGGAACTTGTCTTTGTTTTTAAGAGGGATGTTATTAGGGTAACTACTAGGGTTAGGTATATGGTTTTTGTCTTTTGGCGTGATGTTGTGGTTGAATTGGAATCCATTAGCAGAGTTTCTTTGAGAACGAGCAATTGATATATATAAATGATAGCTACCAATCCAAATATTCGACAACGATTTAACAAATTTAGTCCCATCTTTAATTCCTAAGAAACAAATGTAACCGAAACGTTTACCTCCTTTTGATAATTTGTTTGCGATGAAAGTATCGACCAATCGTCTGTGAGATGCACATATCTTCCACATGCCTTTTGCATCTACCGAGTTAGGTATATTAGATACGTAAAAGAATGTCGCTAGTTTTTCCACCTCTTTATGAAACGGGTAATTGATTTGTGTTTCCCTATGTTTCTTGTTGTTACGAAATATTCATGTCCACCCGCTTGAATCAGTGATGTTTTTAGGTTTAACCATGATCTGAAAAAGGAGTCACGAAGGGTTTTAGGGATTCGACTGTTGAAGGGTTTTGACTGTTTCAATGGAGCATTAGTAGAACATTGTTGCTGTTGGCGATGATGGTAATGGAGAGTTAAAGGGTTTTAGGGTTTTGACGATTGTGCCTCACTATATTCTATGTTGAAGGGTTTCGATGATGGTGATAGAAAAAACGGTTTCGATGATGATGTTTATTATTATCTTTTAAACATGATACATCCCTCTTCGCATGCTGCTTGTTAAATAAAAAAATGGGTTTCGATGATGGTGATAGAAAAAAGGGTTTCGATGATTCAAATGCAGTGCTTAAAAACACATTCATTTGATACATTTGGGTAAATAAGTTTTCACAAAATACATTTCATAGTTTTAACACAAAATAGAAAATAGTTTAGAAGATAATCAAATGAATGAAGTTTATGCAGGAGATCTTCGATGCGGCGCAACCCCAACCAGGTGACTTTGACAAAAGACTCAGCATGCTAGCCAAATATGCAAGTTATGGACCTAAGAAATACATGCTAAAACGTCAATATAAAGTTGGTGAGATGATAGTTTTAAATAAGTATGAGGCTGGACCACAAGATTCCTGAGTGTGTGTGACTATTATAACAAATAGAATATCACACGAAAAGTATACTATACTAAGCTCATGACACCGAAGCCTTAAGTATTTGTTGTTATAATTGTTTCCCTGGTAGGTTCTTTACCAAACACGAAAAGTTCCTAAAGTGAAATGCATTCGTTTGACCAGTAGATTTGGTCAAGTGAGAGCTACCAACACACGAACGGGGGAGTTCAATCCCAATTGATTTATTCACAACATTCGCGCTTACTACGTAATTAACGATTCATGATAGTGAGGACATCATGGCAAATAGGCAATACATAAAAGTTTAAAGTACTTATGTTCGTAAGTAAATCAAGCAATGTATTCTCACCCTAAGTATTTCAAAACAAGTAAAAGTGGAGCTATGAAACTTACCTCATGTAAAATAGGTGATACGGTAGTGGTACGAGTACAAACGAATCAAAGTATCCTAACCGTGACCGAATTTAATAATAAGGCACACAATATGAAGTGAACTGTATGCATGTGAGTTTTATAAACTTTTATCATCCATATATACTTGTGTCTAAGGTTTACCAAGTTTCAAATGTGATTTAAAATCAAGTTTTTCAAGTATATATAAGTATAAATCCAAAACAGTTTCTGTAAAAAGATTTTCACCCGACTTCTCGAGGTCGTATCTCATTCATTTCTTAATGAAATTAGACCATTCAAAAGCCTAGGTTGTAGAATTTTGAGTTGTGTTTCTAAAAGTATAAGTCTTACATTCTAGTTTAATGGTTAGGGTTTCCAAAAGTGCTAAACAGTACGCGGATGTCAAAGCTGTAAATTTGCAGAAAGTTTTACTCAACTTGTTTTAGTCATAACTCCTTCATTACTTAACCTTTTTGAGTGATTCAAGATGCAGAGTTTAGGTATATGTCTTAGCTACAAAAACTTCAACTTTCATGATTCATGGTTCAAAGTCTAAAGTGCTCAAAAATACCTATCTTGATCAGCGGGTAAAACTGAAGAGTTTGTTTTGTACAAAATGTTTAAAATATTAGTAAATTTCCTAAATTCATAAAATTGGTAATGGAACTCCCTAAGACATAGTACTAAGGTGTGGTGCCAAGAAATATGTCACAAGTGTTCTTTAAAGTTGTGAAAACATGCGTACAATTCGACATAAATTTATACCAGAATTAAGGTTTTCAACAACAAGTTTTAAATCAAGTTTTTAAACAACAGGCATATAATGGTGATATGAAAACTAGCATGAAATGTTTATAGTGACTGGAAAACATGTAAATGAGATGCTTACAATGATGTGATGAAGATTTGATGAACCTAAAGTGCACTAATCGCCCAAGAACACTAAGAAAACCCAAGTTTATCAACTCCAAACCTCATATTTATAAAACCCTTAACCAATAATCTTGCAAAACTCTCGCTCCTTAAACTCCTTGCTGTGGAAATTATAAAGAGAAAAAGGAGATATTGTGTGTTTGAAAGTGTGATAAATGAAGAGAGTTAAGTAGTTACTTATATAGGAAATACTTAGGGTAGTTTGAATGGTCTTATGAGGATCACATGCATTTGTTAAACTTGAAATGGCAATGGCATCTTGAGACTCTCCCTTGAGCCAATCACTATGATGTGACAAAGGAGGGGGAGGTTTTCAAGGTTAGCTAATTTAGTGTGCCAAACACGAGAAGGGATATGGATCTTTACCAAGCCAAAATCATGATGTCTCCCTTCCTTATTTAGAAGGGTGTTAGGTATGAAAAGGAGGGGGAAGGCCGATTCTAGGTGGATGAGGGGGAGGAAGATTTTGAATTTAAAAGTGTTCTAGATGGTATGTATAGGTGGTGAAGTGTAGTGCATGCACGCATGAAATGCAATATGATGTATGTTTGAGAAAATTTACGTAAAAGTTGTAAAACCGTACGCAAATGATTTATAAATCATGCTCATGAGGATGATAATGTACTAGTTACAAGTAGACTAAACTTAGTCTAAAGTCGGGATACATTCAAAGTTGTTTCACGATACGCGAGATAACCTAACGGTTATAAGTTATTTCAAGTACTCATATGTTCAAAGTAAAATGTTTCAAGTTAATAGTTAAATATTAACCTGTGAAATTTGCAGTTGTCACACTATTATCCAACGGGTAATAGCACGTATCGCCGTCTATGATCCAGGGATAACGACAAAGGAATAGGTACTATCAATACCAAACCATTTTGGTATTTCAAGCTTAGTCTTTTCACATAACACACACTTACTCTCTTTCGATCTTTAAACCCTTGTATAATCAATCCTTGATTCCTACACCCGAGGTTGGTCGTGGAAGACCCCCCCTCTTGCAGTGAGACTAACGGTGCTTTATCTTAGCAGATTTACAACTCAAGACATCCACAATCATCCCTGAATAAGCGGCGGACTCGAACCGATTATTTTCCTAAGTGACACGGCTAAATTTTGCATAATCAAATGGTGCCATCCGTGGTGTTGGTAGAAATATTACGATATTTAATCTATACATTCTCTTCATGTTTTGGAGATGACAAACATGTAACTTATAACGCATAACGTAAAGTGCTTAAGTTACTCGTGATCACAAATCATCAATGCATTCATACGACAACATCTCTCGACGTCTCAAGTCTGCTTCAATGAAGTTTGCACCCGACGTAAATTACTTAAGGTATGAATAAATAAATTCTTAATTTATTTTATTATCAAAGGAATTTTTATTTTCTCAAACCTTACATTTTTATAAAATGTAACAAACATTTTTTAAAACTTATACAAAATATTTTTGTATTTAAAAGAAATGTTTTAATCAAAATAAATATTATGAATTCAAATTTTCTACCTAAAAACGGCTAAAAATGTTCCAGAAAACACCTCCCCTAGAAAAGACAAAAAAGGGAGCGTCTAGGCCTGGGCGACCCCCTTAATTATAAGGGTGGCCCCCTTAGTGATAAGGGGGCTGGCACATGAATCAAGGGGGCCGTCCAGACAAAAACGCTCCCCAGCTTGATTATAAATACTGGACTATTCTCTACTGACTTTTACACCTTTTGCACTTATTTTTTCCTGTCTAAAATTAGTTTATACATCACCTATAATCTTGTGATCATTTATTATTAAGCATTTATTTCCAAGTGATTCAAGCTTATTCCTCCAAGTAAAAAAGAAGAACTCTCATTATCATTAAGATACGAAGTTATGTAGTTTAGTTAGTTCATTCGTGACATATCTTACATTCACAATGTATGGATCAATTCCATGTATTCCAAACTTGTGTAATAGTTAGATCGTGGTGATCATGATGTGTATAGTTGTTAGATCGTGGTGATCATAGAAAGTATAGTTAGATCATGGTGTTCATAGAAGGAAGAGTTAGATTGTTGTGATCGTGTTAGTGTCTAGGTGTAGTGAAGTGAAGTTGTGCGGTGAAGTAAAGTCGTGCAGTGAAGTAAAGTTGTGTCGTGAAGTAAAGTTGTACGATGAAGTAAAGTTGTGCGGTGAAACAAAGTTGTGTCGTGAAGTGAAGTTGCGCGGTTAGTATTTTAGTCCTCAAAATACATAAGTTGTGATAGATTGGTTCTAGCTATGATTAGAACTCGACATTTGGCTTAGTGTCAGAAATTGGTGTAAGCTTAGTTGTGTATGGTTTTTCTACGCCTAAAGGGAGCTTGTTGACTAGTAAAGTAACTCTCGAGTTGTGTACTTGGGGAGTGGAGTAGGGCTAAGAGGTGCTTCGTGACCGAACCACTATAAATCATCGCGTTCGGTTTGCACTTTCTTTTACTTTTCGCTCTACATCTTTATTTAACTTATCGCCTTACATTTATATTTGCATTAGATCTATATGTGTGTTGATTGTTTCTTATATTGTTTGGATGATGATTGTGTCATGGATATAAGTTAACATTATGATTGTGTTTATATTGCTATGACATGTTCTAGTGGATATAGATGTATTATTCATACTCATCATATTGCATCTAACTAGATGGATACTTTGATAATAAATATGTTAAGTTTTTAAATGGAAACGTATTTACCCCCCCCCCCCCTTTATGATTTCCACACATGCGACTAAAATGTAACTACGTCCTAAAGAACATGAGCCTAGATGAAACCCCTACTAACGTGGACGGATCTGTTCGTAACACTGTTAGTCATGAGGGAACAGCCCAACATGACTTCCCACTTGACTTTCCCCGTCGGAGGTGGTATGGGAGTTTTGCCACATTAGCCTGGTCGCACAATTACTCGTGCGTCATCGCTCGAAGACGGACAACTAACAAGGGGTAGCTAAGTTATAGTAAAAAATTCTGGAAAAGAGGATTGTTGTCCATCACAAAGTCATTGGGTAGGGACCAGTCAGGTTGATCTTCTCCTTAGCAACTACCGGTCCACACTTACAGAAGCATAAAACTTATCTCGGCGTGGGATTTCAGCAGAATCTTCAATAGGGGCTATAACAACCCTTGGATATGCTTGGATGTAGGTGATGACGAAGAAGAAGAGCGAGCTGACATGAGTGTCTCCGAATGTATGGACTCCAAAGATAGCACAAAATAAGGATTTTTTTTTTTTTTCCCCCCGCCCCCCCTTTTTAAAGTTTACAAAAAATTTTTTTTTAGAAGAACAAGATGACCTGAACCAGCCTTAATCGAATCCAAGTCATCATGAAGATATGTCATGTCATGAGAGAAACCAACAGTGGATTTCGAGGCATCAGAGGCAAGGGGCCTAAGCCTCAAAGTATATTGCTTGGCCGCCAATCTCTTGGATGACAAAGTATTACAAGTTTTACATTTATATTTTGTTGACTTTACCTAAAAACAACACTAACGGGCAGTGTACCCGATCAGTTGTAGCTTTGTTGGTAAGTAAGGTGTCGATCACTAAGATCGAGAGCGTTAATTCCTAAGTCTACCAGTATTTTAGTTATCTATGTTAGTTTTAAACTATCTAATCTATGTCAAAACCTATGCTAAACCTAATTCTATCGTGAAGGGGGGGTTAGCCTAAGAGACTGGCACATGTTTTGGTGTTGACTTAAACTTATTTAAAACACGATAACACACGCAAGCAGATAATCGGAAGATAGAAGAGCGGTCAAGCCAATTATAATGAAACTGTATTAACCATGATTAATCCAATTAAAATGCATGTTTGTTTAGTAGTGCAATGATTGACTTATTTTGAGGGGCATATCATTCCTAGATTTAGGCAGCACTTCTTCCCAAAACCTAGACACGCTAATGCTGTCACAATTAGACGCATCCGCATAAAGCAAGCATTTGTTGATTATAATATATCTTAGGATATTAATAATGGTGATCTTATTAAACCCTAGCTCAACGAGACTTTACTAACTTATTGCTTAACGTCTCTTTATATTCTAGTAGTCCACTGTCTAAGTCCTTACTAAGGGAATCATAACGTCATTTGTTGATCCCAGGTCACATGCTAGTCCAACTTGGTCACTAAACCAATAGCAAGGATAGGTCATTATTTGTGATCATGTGATTCTAAATATATAAATTGTAGATATGGAGAGCTATCCCGGTATCTAGCTAGCATGATATTTTGCATTCCTAGATCCAGTTGAATGATAGGTCGCATACTTAAGCACGTAAACGAGTATAAATTGATAAACATAATCAACAATCAACGATGAATTAAGCAATCAAGATAAACAAACCAAACATTAAAATCTCCATAAACATGGCTAATACCAAAAGTTATTAGCCCATAACCATTGTAATGAATACACAATAATAATTGAATCAACCAAGGTAAACTAACCTAGTTAAACGAATGATATCAAAAATCGAACGATTATTAAGAATATGAGAATTACAAGGTGTTTTCTATGGAATTAAGCACGTTGCTTGACCTTCTTTGCTCTTCTTTCCTTCTAAAATCGACTTTTGTGGTTAGGGTATCAAAAATATGTTCAAGCATACCATAAACTCGTGTATAGGGAGTTGTATTTATAGTCTCTGAAAATTCATCGATATGCCGTATTGGTTGAGGTCAATACGGCGTATTGGGGGTTTCTTGGAGTAGAGACCACGTTCAATATCTTCCAAAATATGTAATTACTCAATATAGGATACGGCGTATATTGGTCTTCTGGATACGACGTATACATCTTTAATTCTTTGTGGTTTCTTGTGAAGTGCAGGCACAGATATGCCTTATCTTCCTTGATGGATACAACGTATAGGATGTCAGAACAATATTCTTCAAATTTCTTCGTTTAAGCTCCAGAATGCGTGCCTTTTAGCTAATCTTCACAAAGTACTCCATAATTACTGCAAATCTTAAATATAAACGATATAGTACCAATTCTTCCAATAATTTATATAATATGGGTAAGAAACATGGGATAAATGATACTATAAAAGTGAGGTTATTTGATGTCGTCAAATATCCCCCCACTTGAATCCAACTTGTCCTCAAGTAGACTTTAGAAAATTTATGAAAATATATCCCAACCGTAGTCAAGGATTTTTCCTTTAAGCAATTATTTGTTCAATTACTAGTACACAACCAAACACCTCACGAAATAGAAAAATAAAAAACTCTCAATTCGCTCAACTAATCTATGTTGTAACATTTAACTAATTCGCTCAATTGCTCGGTCGTGATGAGTATTCTATATCAAGATTGCACGGATAACACATCTCCACCATAAAAGCTAAGGAGTGACAATTCTACAAAGGTAAATTAGGTTTAAAAGGTTCAAGGGTTTGATCACTCTTTTTAATCTCTATCGATACCAATATTCCAGAAAAGGTGACAAAACCACACATACACATCCATAACAATGGAATAAACATACATGGTTGCATTCATTCCTTACCTCGAATAAGCTAAAGAATAAGACTAGTATTTTTCACCAAAAGTCGTAAACCCGCATGGGCGACAAACCACATAGACGAAATAGACATACATGATTGCATTCATTCCCCCACTCGAGTAAAACCAAGGGTTAGGATGAAGAGTGATATAGGGTAGGATCTTCTTATCCTTCACCAATAGTAATAAACCAATAAGGCAGACAAAATCACACGTACATGGCCGTAACGACGGAATCGACATATGTGATTGCTCGCATCCTCATTCGAGTAAGACCAAAGGATACATATTAGGAAAGGGAAAATAATTATTGTTAAATAAAAAGAATAAAACAAATAGATAAAGTCCAAACAAATAAGGTACAATGTTGCTAGTACTTTCTCGACCATACCCATGAAAAAGGCACATAATTATAGATATAAACGTCTTGAATCATAGATCAACAAAACAACCTTAGTTGGCATTCCCGTAATGGTCAACTCCCAATCATCCATAATATACATACTTTACAACATTAGTGGTGATATCGACCACTTTTATACAAGAAATACATGGTTGGTTAATTTCGACCAACTTACAGCAATACTCTACAAAATCATTTTTTTGTATTTTTCACTTTTTTATTTTTTTAATATATACATACTACGAATTTCGGTGTATTTTCACCATATTCACGATCATAATAAATCCGGATAATTTATCCATTCTTCTCCATACTTCGGATGTAAAAATAATTTGTGAAAGTAATAAAGCACACTGAAAATTGAGATTTAAAAATATACACTACTTTTACATTTCCAATTGCATTGTGCAAGATTTCGGACCTAACCATAGATAGAATTTTTTGCATTGCAAAACAGGAAATACAATACTTTACACAAAAATAATTAGCAACCGATTAAGGACTTAATCTAATAGGGTATGCTAAGGTGTAAAGGTGTAACGAAACAAATGTTTGGTGTATGAAAAGAATGGAATGGCTCAGCAGGTTTTTCTAGGAGTATATTTCTCTAAAAATAAGAGTAAATAAAAGGGTTTATACGAGGGTTAACTAACCAGTGTAGTTAGTTAATATCACAAAACATATAGGCTTTTTGGGTGTAATCCTAGAAATTAACCAGTTTAGAAATTGTCACTCCATCTATTTAAAATAGTACTTATTATTGTGGTCTTAAATAGATATACCAAGCTAAGTTTTAAAGTCTACAACATCACCAGCACACTCATAATTTTGTGGAATTTGGGTAAACATTTAGAGACGGATAAGGCTAAATTCTCATAATATCTAACAAGGGTTATGTGTGCGAGTTATGTAACTAATAATTTCACAAAAGTATGCTTAAATTTTTTTTATATTTGGGCATAATTTAAGCATTTTATTGTGAAAAATAAGACAAGTAAGTGTTCTAATTCTCCTCCCCTCACTTGAAATATACAACGACCTCGTTGTATAAATATAACATTAAAAATGAGAAATTAAAAAAATTAGAACGAGAAACACCCATGGGATTTGCTTGGTATGATCCTCCATGTTGCGTTTATGAGCAATATTGTGTGTTGTAAATACGTCTAGATACCAGCATGACTACAACACATAGAATTCCAGAATATAAATACTCCACCAAAGTCGTCTTTTCGATCAGCAAGGTCCTGCATAAGATATAGGAAACACTAATGCAATTCTATCGCGGGTATTCTATGGTTAGAAAATAAAACAAAAACGAAAAACTGTATAGGAAGTCGATACGCCGTATCCCAAAACCAGGATACGTCGTATTGAGACCTGTAAAAAGTATCTAAGGTACGGGTCAGATTACCAAATACGTCGTATCATATTTATGAATACGCCGTATAGATAATCTGACAATAATGTTTAAAATGCAAAAAATTAAAGACTGGATAACGTCTAGACAATAAATACGCCGTATCCATTGAAATTGGATACGCCGTATCGAGAGTCTGGGAAGACAGACTCGATAAAAAAATAAGAAAATACATTTCGGGTTGTCTCCCGGCAAACACTTTTGTTTACAACGAAGTCTTTAAGTTAGATTCAGCTCTTCATTCCATCATCACTCTTTTTCGTTTACGCACTCTCGTATTGGTTTCCGTTCTTAAGTATATAATCAATAGATACATCGATTAGCGTGTTTGCTGAACTTACTGCCATGCTTCATTCTATCTTTCAATAGTGAACCAAAAAGCGTTATACCATAATATACATCACAAAAGGATAAGCAGTTTAAGTTTACATACATCATGATAACAAAATAAATTAGTACACAAAAGATAACATAAAAAAGTAGTAAAGATAGATCAAGGATCTGGCTGCTGAGGTGCTGGCACCATCGGTCCTCCGTCTGGTGCGCCTATGGTATGGTATCTGATAATCACCATAGCTCGTATAGCTCACCCACTCGCATCCAATAGCTGTGATAGACGACCAACCGTCCATGTAGTAAACCTAGAGAAGTCCCTGCTCATCGCATCCATGATCTCGTGCTGCTCTCCCAAGCTCTCTTGCAGTCCATGGACCTCCTCCTCAAGCCTCGTCGTCCTCTGAGGCATGGTCCTAACAGCATATAGAGGTGGTGGCTGAGGTGCCTGTACGGGTGTCGAAACATCCCAGACAACCTCATCAACAGCAAGGGCACCAGCCGCAGAAACCTGCTGCCTCTCTAGTCCTGGCGCTACCCAAGCCCGGGTATTTGCCATCCTCTCACATATATGTAGCCTAGAAAGCTCATCGAGGTCAAGACCAGTCAACTCTCGTACCACTACAGTCGCACCTTGTAGTGTCTCCTCAATAAGCATGCCAAAATGATCAGCGAGGCGTGCAATGAAATGTCCTCCAGACATCTGAGCTCCCCGCTTCCTCCCCTCAGCATCACTAAACAAGTAATGGCCCAATAGGTAGGGTAGGTTCACTGCCTCCCGATCTATGCTCCTCAGAAAATATAGGTCAGTACGGGTCACCTTATCAGGTGCCTGTCCTCTCCCAGCGATAGTATGAGCGATCAAACGGTGACACAATCTCCTCAATAGATCCCTAATCTGAATATAAGAAGGGAAAATAGTCAAGAAATCCCCAGAAGATGAGATCTTATCCCAATATCCCCTTAGATCACCTTTAGAGGCTATAACCCTAAAGCTCTCATCCCAATATACTCTAAAACCGTCGGTAGCAATCTCCTCAGGAGTATGCAAACCCAGAGACAATATGAACTGCCTCTAACTCACCTGTCTCCTAGATCCTCCTAACTGAAAACTAAAATTACCAGTGTTATCCCATCTTAAATCATATCACACACTAAATAGATAGAAAACTTTAAGAGAGAGAAAAGTTTTAGAGAGAGAAATAAAGAGAAGGAATGGATTGGAAGATTACACAATGTTTACAAATGGTAACCAACACCTTATCTATGTGTGGACAGGGTTATGTTTATAATCACATACCCACATGAGGCGTATGGACTCTCTTCTTTGGGCCAGGCTTGGCTTGTGTTGGGCTTTAGCCTCAAACATGGACAATATTATCTTAAAGTCCAAGCCCGTTGAACCCGACTAGCCTATTACAATACAAGACTAATTATGACTAAGACGACCGATAACATTCTTGTTCGACTTATATAAAAATAAGGCTAACAATCTCCCTCAATGTTGAGGTCGAATTTTATCTCCCCAATGTTGACATTCTTGTTGGAGGTTATCTTGATTTGACTCTTGAGCTTTTCCTTCTTTGGTCTTGTCTTCGTATTTTCTTGTTTGTAACGGCTTTGTTCATTCATGCTTTGTGATCTTGATCTTGAGCCTTCATCTTTTGACTCCGAGTCTTTAAGATCTTTCATCTTGCATCATCTCCTTGGCTTGAATCATCTTGATTTGACTTTCTTGTTCATCTTGTACTTTTGACCGACATGCTCATACTTGTCTCGAAAGCTTGCAACCTCCTCTTCTTCATCAATTCCATCAATCTCCCAAAGAATGCTTCTAAGGCTAACAATCTCCCTGAAGAACACTTATTTGTTTGACCTTGAGTATCTTTGATGATGAAGAAGTTCGTGATTATCAGAGTTGCTGAATTTGACATGAACTTGAGCTTTCTGACTGATTAAATTCTTGTTTAGCAACAGCAATCTTGATGCTAAATGTTTGACTTTTAAAGCTTTAGTATGACCATGTGGTAATGAATATGACTTGACATAGACTAGATGCTGCTACCGTTGGGAAAACCTGCAAGTTTATGTTAGTGATAAACAATAGATATGGACGAACGTGTCTTTGTTCGTCGAACACGGTTGCAATAACCATGGTTCCCCGTTAAATCAATATAAATAATGCCTGTGATCAGGTAGAATTCAAAAGAAATCACATTGACAAGGTTTCGCAGCTGTACTAGCCGTTCTCGTTACCAGAGCGTCTCAAAGCAGACAACACGGTAAGAGTGAATTAGATAGTTACTATCTTTCTGATTAAGTCGTTAATTCATTTACTGGACCAAAATTGATATCCAGTTAGCACAAGCTTGATTTATATAGAATCTTGCAAGTCACCTACTGTAGTGTTGTTTGATGATGACATTGGAAGGATTTCCATTCATCACTGTGAATACTAAAGAGTATCACTCTGAATAACCCTAAATAAGCTAAAAAGAACTCAAATAAGCTCTAAATAAGCTGAATAACCATGAATAAGCAATCACAATCGACCCCTTGGCTCATGATACCACATGTTATCCCATCTTGAATCCATATCACACACAAAATAGATAGAATACTTAGAGAGAGAGAAATAAAGAGAGAAGGAATGGATTGGAAAATTACACAATGTTTACAAATGGTAACCAACACCTTCTCCATGTATGGAGAGGGTTCTATTTATAGTCACATACCCACATGAGGCGTATGGACTCTCTTCTTGGGTCAGGCTTGGCTTGTGTTGGGCTTTAGCCCTAAACATGGGCAATATTAGCTTAAAGTCCAAGCCCGTTGAACCCGACTAGCCTATTACAATACAAGACTAATTGTGACTAAGACGACCGATAACATTCTTGTTCGAATTATATAACAATAAGGCTAACAACTAGCACCCTCTAAATCTAGCGCCGTGTCAGCAAACCTACATGTGCTAAAGAACTCCAGCATCAGCTTCCTAACCAACGGGCCCCTAATCTCAAACAGCCTCCTCCAAGCGTGGCTATTGAAAACCACCTGTCCCTGAGCATCAATGTGCTCCATGCTCAGCCTAGCATCCATACTCATAGCCATCTCCTCTGTCAATCCCCCAAAATCCAAAACCCGTACCCGATGAATCCTCCTACTGAATATCCCAGCTAACCTATGCTCGAAATCCTGAACGATCTCATCAGTATATCCCTCGACCTCATATCTGAGCCACGGGTGTCTCTGAGCCCTAACTAGTATTTGTGCCATAACTGCAAAACTTAAACATAGTTAGTATAAAAAAGGATTTCAAAATCTATTGTCTGAAGTTTGAATATGGCGTATAGATAATCTAGTATGTCGTATAGAAGTTGATTGAATACTCTGTATCCATAGAATATTTAGTACAGAGTATTGAGTCATTTAAGAACTATACGCCGTATAGAAATGATTCAGTATAGCGTATCATGGATATGTAGTATAGAGGTGATACGGGTAGGTCAGTACGGCGTATACGCATAGCCAATACGCCACATGGGGTCTTTAGGAGTTAAGGGTTTAAAAAATTAAATACGTCGTATTGGTTTTCAAAATTTGGGTAAAAATTGTCTAATACGCCGTATCTGCTTAACTGGATACGCCGTATTGGGTTTGCAGTAAAAAATTTGAATGGGTCATCCCCATTCTACTTGTTTGACCAAGAAGTATTTAAACCATAAAACACTCAATCCCTCTATTCTTAACATTTAAAAGGGGCATACACAGGCTCAAGAATTCATGCAAAATTCTTAATTCGACTAAACCCTAACCCTAATTCCTATTTAATTGAAAATAACAAGAAAAGGGGAAGGAACAAAGATGATTACCTTAATATTGAAGGAGTAATGCAAAATTTTGAACAAAGAAATAATCTCCCAAGAGTTTTTTGCCCGCGGTAAAATTTAGTTTGAGTGTGAAAAGGGTATGTGTGAAAACTGATCCGGCGTATCAGCTGGGTTCTTATACCCAAACTTGATACGCCGTACGGGGTTTTATTTAATACGTCATATTAGATGAAAGTGTTGACTTGATCAACTCAGGTTAAAATCATTGATACAGCGTATAAACCTTAAGTCAATACGCCGTATTCAGCTTGGGAGACCTTTTTCTTAAATTAAAAAAATTTAAGAAAACATACCTTAGCCCCCGCAATTTCCTTGTGCAAACACCATCCTTATAAAACCGCTTGGGGTCGAAGGGAATGCCAAATGTCACATATAAATCCTTAATCATAAAAATTAATGGCATCCCTTCGTGAAAACGCATTTAAATCATGACTTTGATAATTATGAGATAATCTTCCATATCGGAAGGTAAACTATGTATGTCATGATTTGTTTATCATCGAACTTATGGTATTGGGTATCAACATTGTAATCAATATTATTATCCAATTGTTCAATAACAACATCATTGTGAGGTAAATTGACTTCATCAATATTTTTTTCCGAATCCGTTTTTAAATCATTAACATAAATTAGTTTATAAGAAAATGAACTTTTGTCATATATGCAAATGTAATCATCATCGTCGGATTCGTCAAATGATATTCTAAAGTCAATTTCATTGTTATCAAGAGGTCTTACTGTGGGTTCGGATGGGATTTCAGATCCGGATGTAAGAGCATCATTGTAGACAATGGCTGGGAACTCGTTCTCAAAATCTTTAAGGTAGTCGAAATCATCAAAATAACTAACCTTACCATACGTAGCAGTTTCCCAGTTGAAAGTTCGGCCATGCCTACGAGCTTTTTCAGCTTCTAGGTCTATGTATTCTTCCATGGTGAGATCTGAATCATCCATTTTATCCTTACTAAAGACAGAAACGAAGACAAAAACAAGCAAGCAAACAGAAACAGATAAAACACTAAAACTAATCTAAATCACGTTAAATCTAAACTAAAAGTCTAATAGAGATAAAAATTAACAATTTCACTCCCCGGCAACGGCGCCAAAAAACAACACTAATGGGCAGTATAACAACCTACAATTTTCATCACTGTAATCTTCACTTATATTATTAAGTACTACTTTTTCACGGGAAATTTTTAGCTTTATTCCATTATGTATCATAGTTTACATTTTAAAAGTAAACGAGCTCTCACAACGACCTATGCCTATTTCTATCTATGTTTACATCATGTAAACATCATAATATGTCAATTCAATAATCTATTATCCTTTATAACATATACGTTATCTATTTAATAAAGTTTTCACGACAATATAATCAAATAAACATAAACCGTTAATGTTTATGCCTAAACCCTAACTTTGTGTAATGTACACATTCAAAGTGAATGTACAAGTAATATAACATCTCATCTGAATATACTTTCCCTCCAAAATATGGTATAAGCCTTTAAAGCATAGTGTACAAATCATTAATGCACGATATCCAAAATAGCCGTTTTACCTCCGCTTTCCTAAAAAATCTTGTACAATCTATTAAGTACAAGTTACAAGCAATCAATGCACTTCATTTACAATCCATATTCATTCTCATTTCATAAAATTATACGAATTCAAACCTAGAAACCCTAAATGAACCCTAATTGAAAATCACGACCCATTTAACCAATTTCACCCATTTTAAACACGAGCCACTAATTGAAATGTGTTATAAACTCTTAAAAAAGGTCTTGCATTCCCTAATCTATCATTACTAATCCATTGTACGTGAAAAATGAGCTAGAAAACCCTAACCCGTGCCTATTGAACCCGCGTACACCTTTTTCTTTATTTTACCCATTTTAATCACTAACCATGCATAAAAGCACCACATTGACTCACCTCCTTCACCCACAAGCTGCTTACAAGCACCACAATTCCATATCTTGGTCTTAAAATTGGCCACATCTTCCTCTTTTGCACCATATGAGCCGCGACACCTCAAGGTGTTTCCACCATGCATTCTAGCTATCATAGCTCACCATACTCACATGTTAGCTCATCCAAGTCACTTTTAGATGATCCTAATCATCCTCCCACCTGTCCTTAACTTGGTCACAAAGTTTCTTGGCCTCCAAGGGGGTTTCACCCTATAAATAGCCATACATACACACATTCTCAACTCATACCTTCACATCTTCTTTCTAAACCATCAATGGAAGCTAAGTTCTAATCAAGAAGGTCCCAAGAGTCCCCAAGAGCAATAATCAAGAGAAGTATTGAAACCTTGAAGCCCCGAGACCTTGTTCCTAGGCGTACGAAGCTAATTCAACCCATACGACCCGTTTTCAGCCATTTTCGATCTTCAAAGCTCAAACCCAGGTTCTATGATCTTCATACCTACTCCTACACTCATATAATGTTCATATGATCATGCATGAACTCTTGTTAAAGTTATATAACTCAAAACCATGCGTTTTTCCATTTTGATCCAAAACCGAACCCATAAACCCTAATTCTATGTTTTTCTTTAATCTAAATGTTATAATGGCTAAATATTGTTATAATCCATCTTAACTAATGTTAATATAACCACTTTGTTGATTCTTGATAGAATTTGAAATTAAAAACCTACGCGTTTTTGTTTTAAAACCCTAATTCGACCCATTTTGATTTCCGGCTTAACGAATCGTTATTTTAAACTTTCGTTACGTTAAACCTTCATAGTTTAGCTTATATTAATAAGCTATAACCTGCAAATTACTTTTCATATTGAAAAATATCATTATTATGGATTTTGAACTAAAAACGATACATTTTTCATGCAAAATGGTATATATCGTAACTTTCTGAAACTTATAAATAAAGGGACTGAAAATGTCATTTTATCAAAGTTATAACTATAGGGGTCTATTATGTCACTTTCCAAAGTACAAGGTTTACTCTGTACATCTTTTAAACTAGAAGGACCAAACTTGTAAAAGTGAAAACTCCAAGGGTATATTTTGCCATTTTACTGCTTAATGGTCTAAAAAGTAACATTTTGAAAAGTGTAAAAATGTGTTCCAAAACCTTGAAAGACATAAACTTTAATTAACGCTGACGTGCTTATCATTTCCGAGTTATTGAGCAACGATAACACTTAAAATCGATATCATATAACTATATAATAATTCATCATCGATATGCTTTTAAAAACCTAGTCCCGAATCTAACGTATCATATACTCGGAAGCTTCGTATTAAGGGTTTCATCTTGTATAATCTGAACTGAGTTGTTGGGTTTATGATTTAAAGTCCCTGACTCTCAAACATTACTAAATGACTTTCTTAATTCTGATGGCCCAAATTGTGATACAATACACCATAATAAATTCAATCAAAGATAACATTATACTTTATAATGTACAAAATCATATTCAATCAAACTAAGAACTCGACATATTATCCCGGTTACTGACACAAGCTGCTTTCTTTCAATCTATATTCTGAACTTTCCCGCCCGAGTAGATAACATCGTACCACCATACGGACGTCCTTCACTTGATATACTTTTGCCATCAATCAAATTTCCTTATTCTGATAAGGTGAAGTACATAACCTCGCCTTTACTTATTTACATATTTTATAAACCCGCGAGGGGGATACATGCTTATTTACAAACTCTTTTACATACTTTCTTATCTTATAACAATGTGATAAACTTTCAATGACCTTAATGAGTTCTGTTAAGGTGAAGTTCATAGCCTCTCCTTTACTTATTTACATACTTTATAAACCCGCGAGGGGGATACATGCTTAAACTATGAATTTTGAACAACATGATTATTTTACCAAAAATGCAAGTGTTTTTCCAAGTGTATGCTATCCAGATATATTATTGCCTAAGTAGCTTCTAGTGCTATTATTTCCATATCATGAACCATTAATTGCTTACGAGTGAACGTAAATATTGTGAATAGATCTATTGGGGGTGACGACTCCCGTTTGTATACCCATTCATAGGGTAGCCAAACGCATTATATTTGACCTAATGGGTAAACTTGGCAAGTTACCTTTTCCATGGGGACATAGTTCCCTAACCAATGTCACTACGGTGATTTTCCCTGTTAACGTATTGGTGTCATGAGCTTAGATGCAATAATAATGTTACCACATTTCCATGATAATTGTATTCATTGCAATTATTACCAATTACGGGTGTATAACAATGTAACCCACTCACTATTCAACTTGCATTCAACTATATAATATTCAACTATTCTCCATAATAATGTTGTTCTCCATGATAATGTTGTCCATAATAATACTGTTTTCCATAATAATTGTGCTCGTGAAAATATTACACTATAATTTGTATTCAAACTATTTACCATAAACCTATGAATTTCACTCAACCATTGTGTTGATCCTTTTTAACATGTTCATCTCAGGTAATTGAGCAACTTATGGCATGGAGTGGCATGGACTTGAAGATGGCTAAAACTTGTTATCATTCATATTTTATATTTCTAGATTTTGGGACCTGCCTTTGTAAAACTCTGATTTTAAATGAATGATAATGTATCTTTTAAAAACATCTCTTTTGAGTCATTTTCTATGATTGTGTCTGTGATTCATGAAGTAATACCCCAGATTAGCTTCCGCTGCTATATGTCCAAAATAGGGGTGTTACAGATTGGTATCAGAGCTCATGGTTATAGAGAACAAGGGTAAAACCTTAACTATAACTACTTTTCTTTTGCCATCAATATCCTCTGTGCCACTCCATTTCCCCAAGCAGTGTATGTAAGAAATTTGCTTACCAAATACTACGTAACTATTATAACTTATATTATTTTTCTACCAAGTTATTAGAGAGGTGTAATCTTGGAAGTAAGTAGACGTGTGAAAGGAGGCAATTATAATTATGGTGCGCAACATAATTATAAATGCATCACACACGTGAACTTGTAACCTTGATTAGCCTAACATGAAAATCAAGTTCGTGCTAAGTATTCCTATCTATTACCTAATCTCACTTTAACATTCATCTAAATCTCGGGACGAGATTTCTTTAAGGGGTGGAGACTATAACAACCCGTAATTTTACAGTATTTCATCAATGTAATATCTACTTATTATATTAAGTACTACTTTTTCACGGGAATAAAATTTCGTTTCATTTCATTTCATTACGTAACATAATTTACATTTCTAAAGTAAACGAGTTCACGCAACGACCTATGCCTATTCTATCTATGTTTACATCAAGTAAATGTCCTAATATGTCAAGTCAACAATCTAATATCCATTTTATCATATACGTTATTCATTTAACAAAGTTTTCACGACGATAATACCAAATAAGCTTAAACCGTTATTTTTACCCCATCAACATATAAACCTATCTCATTTTCTAATCTGATTTTAGGTACCAATACCAAAGGCAAACATCTATCTGATCAAGGACAATTTATCACCCGAAAAAGCAGTAGAGGAGTACGAGCATCAGCTTAAACAGTTAGTAGCAAACAAGAAACTAAAAACTTTAGCAGTTACAGTGATGGCTAAATTCGATTTAATGTTACTAGGAATGGTCCAGACGGGCACGATGCATCTCTCTTCTGCTAGCATTTTCAACGCTTTGAGAAGAAGTAATTGGTGACTTTCATCACAGATTCACCCAAACCACCACCTCTTAGGATCAGCTTCACTGGCCGCGGGGGGGGGGTGGGGGGGGGGGGGGGGGGGGGGGGGGGGGGGGGGATAGCAATTCACGTCTAAAATTGCAATGGTCGTTACAGGAGAAGATGCAACCGATGCAGTCAAGGTGACATTAGGTGAACATGCTGATTATGGTTACCCTTTGCCTTTGCAAAAGGTGAAACCGGAAGGTGGGTATACATGGTTCTTGGATAAAGCGGCCACATCATTACCCAAGTAGACAAATAGGCATATGAGATTGCTTTGGTGATAGTCGGTGAAGAGAAAGCCCATGCACTAAAGGTGGCGTTGTTTAACATGCTGATTTTGGTTACCCGTCGTTGTTGTTGCTAAAAGTTTATTTCATCAGCTAAAATATAAATAATTATCAAAATGTGCGACTAAAGACTAATGGGTGGTTGTTGTTGCTTCGTTACAAGTTCGGTTACAACAGATGGTGAAACTAGAGGAGCAATTATTTCAGCAATGGAAGGCCAATCACGAGAAGCAATTGATGCAGGTAATAAGGTCCATGTGGCTGGAGTCATGCCTTGCATTTTTGTTTCAAAATTTAGTTCTACCAGCCTATTTTGTGTATGGTTTCCTAAAGGAATAATTGTTGCTACAATGATAATGTTTTTTTCCCTCACTTTTGTTGAAGATTGCAGGATGGACACCTCTGTGTGCAGCGATAGTTCCCAATTTCTACCTACCGATGCATAGTTATGAACTTAAGAACATGTATCTGATGACTCTGTTGAATCTTTCTGCAAGGTATTGTGATATAGATGAATTGTAACCGTAATGAAAGTTATTTCGTACGTAGTATATTTAACATTTATCAGTTAATGTGAAACAGGGTGTGTATGTTACAGGAAAAAGTAAAAGGCGCCAAAATGGTTCGTTTTGGTATGGGTCAAAATGGGTGGTTTTGGTACGGATCAAAATGAGTTGGTCATAATGACCTGAAACAAATACTTTACAATACTTATATACTTTTTAGGAATACTTAACAAGTCAAAAATGATTCGAATAATAGTTGTAAAAACGAGAAGAAAAACATGCGAGAATAGGTTATAAAATCCTGCGAAAATTGTTCTTCATTGCATGCGACTTTAAGGTTTTCATAACGGGAATACGCTGTTTAAAGTTCGTTGTAAAACTACTTATTTTCTAATTTACGCGCAAATAAGCATTTAAAAAATAAACATGTTGGCGCCTCTCACTAGAAAAAGTAAACCAGATAAGCAGTTCCAAACACACTATAATTTCTACTTTTTATGTCACTAAATTAATTGGAATTGACATGCAGGTTTTGTGGTCTTCGGGCGAGACAAATTATGTTCCATGTACACTTTCTAAACCATTATCTGTAATGCAGTTAGTGCGAATAGAGTAATAAATCCTTTATAATCTACTTACTACTCGTAATGGAGACCCGATGATGAATTTTTGCTATCTATCAGTCACACTGGGGGGGAAATAAATGAGCCAACCAACCCAATGCCCATCAAGCAAATATGGACCTTCACTATCACTTACTTGAGGTTTTGGCTTTGTTTTATAGATGTGCCTTATTCTTACGATTTGAGAGGACGTAAAAGGCAAGCTGACATCTGTGAAAAGGCGTGGTTTAGTTGATCAACGACGATCGTTTAATGGGGAAGTTGCAGCGAGTACATTCAGCACTGCTGTGGCGACCGAACACGTGGGATCAAGTCGTGATGAAACCCAAGGTGAACATGAGTCTTTGAACTGTTTTACTATCGCGGTGTGCTTATGTGATTGGATATCTTTATGTTTGACTTCTATATTGACATGTTGCTTTAACAACGTTTAACCCTTGGTTGCAGGTGTTTCAGCTTCTTACATCGACTTAGGTGATTGTACTTGGAAGAAAGCAGTCCTATGAAGGAAGTTAAAACATATTCTGGTCCAGTACCATTAGGCTAGTCACTACGGGCCGGACGACCGACTCGGTCGTCGTCGGTCGACCCCGTAGCGACTAGTCGGTCGCCTCGTCGGAGACCGAATTCAATTTACGTCGCAGGGACGACCGTTGTCGTGTGCAGAAAATGTTACAAAAATCTGCCAAAAGTTGATTTAAAATATAAAAAAAAACTTTTAAATTTTTAAAAGTTAAATAATTTAACACTATAAATACCCACTCATTTCACCATTTTTATCACACATTCAAACAACAATTCAAAAACTTATCTCAATTCAAAAACTCACCATGTTTAACAAGAATAAGAAAACTCCCAAATCAAAAACTCCAAATTCCCGACTTCAACTAAGTGCTCCGCATTTAACACCGGATTATTAGTTTAAGTTATCTGAATAATTATGTTTTAATTTTAGTGTCATGTTTTTATGTTTTTTTAATAATTATGTATTGTTTTTTTAGTTTATTATGTAATGTTTTTATTATTAATGAAATTTATGTAATGTTTTTTTATTATTTAATGAAATTTAAATTTGATGTTAAAAAAAATGAAGGTCGTCTCATAGTGGCAAAAAGTCGCTTGTAGGTCGCCGGAGAGAGAAAGCTGACGTGGCACCGAAAAGTACAGGTCGGGACCGACTATGATAATGCAAGCCTTATATGCATTTGATTTGGTGCATAGTGGAGGTAAAGTTGGCTTAATGGGATGTTATCATGTTATTCTATTAGATATAGTGAATATATTATTTTGAATGTAAATATGGGATGTTTAAGGAACAAAGATGACTGTTTGTTTATAAAACTTTCTTTACAAAATTTAGCTTTACATCTTCGATGCATTACCTTGCCACTTATACAATTTGTCCATGTATGTTTAATATCGCTACAATTCAGGTTTATACAAATGTTATATATGTGTAGTACAATGTAGCGGACATTTAAGATTTTATGTATTAATAACGTAAAATCTCACCGTTAAAGTCAAAATTAAGATAGTCCATAGTCTCTCTGGAGATGTTTTCGAAATAAATGCATTTGATTTATTGTCTTTAATATAGTTTTGGCGTGTTCTATTTTTATTGTCGTTCTTATTACTTTAATTTGTTTCAAAACATTGTTCATTTTATGAAACTTACATGAACTCATTTCTTGCAACGGCGAATACCCTATAATTAAAACTTTCAGTGACCATTGTTTTACGAGTATTTGTTTTTCATAATAATAACTTTACGTATAACAAGAATTTCATGTTAAAATAAGTTTGACATATGACAAACTATATATACCATATAAAATAGGATACTTACACGATGTTACGTCGTTATAATTAAATGCGATTGTCGGTAATTTTATGAGGATACGAAGTCAAACTGGTTAACATATTAAAAACAGATATTCACTATATACGACTCGGATATCTAGTTTACTTAGAAAGATATTAAAATATTAGGGCAATTGCATATATATCCCTCTAAAGACTAGAAATTGCATATATATCCAACATAAACTTAAAATTGTGTATATATTCTTCCTAAACACAAAAAATGTCATATATATCCAAATAATTATTTTGTATATATTTACAACCTAAAAATGCATAATAATTATAATCTAAATACAAAATGACTATTACACCCTTCTACTTATCTTTCTCATGACTACAAATTTATCATCCGACATTTTTCATAAAAGGACGAAACAACTTCCTTGAACACCAAAAATGATGCACAATTCTAAGCCTACTAGTTCATAAATAACCAGTTATCAATAAAATATGGATGTAGATTATAACAAGTTAGGTCACCCGCGCTCCGCTGCGGGATGTTTGGCGGCCGGTGTTTTCGGATGGACGTGTTAGAAGGTACATTTTTAGAAGAAAAAAAAAATTAACGGTAGTTAAGCAACGACCGATTTAAAGCACTGTTTTGGTGCATTCTAAAAAAAAAATTATGGTCGACCGCTAGTGGGGAAAAGGGTATTTTATAAAAAAAATTAAAATGAGAGGGGGTATTTCGTAAATATTTGAGGGGCTATTTGGTAAATAAAAAAAGGAACGGGTCGGGGCGGACTGGGTCGGGTCGACCGGACAATACCGATAACTCAGAAAGTGTGAGTGAATATTTTGAAAAAAAAAGCAAAAAAAAATTTAAAATGTTCGGACATTCATAAAAAAAATAGACCGATGAATAAGAAAGTGCGAGAGAGTATTTAAAAAAAGAAAACAAATTTTTTTTTTCTAAAAAAAAAAAAAAAAACCGATTGGACCGGGTAGGGTTGAGCCGGCATATTAAACGCACCCCGGTCAACCCGGTGCATTTAATGCACACTAAATGCAAAAGGCCATTTAATGCATGCGAGAGGGGTGGTGTGGAGGGGAGCACCTCCAACCCCACCCCCACTGGCTCCGTCCCTGCGAACAAGAATAAACTAGTCAAATTCTTAATCAACAAAATAATGAGCCAAACTCGATACCAAAAATGGTCTCCACAATTGCAATATAATTTGTAGATTTGATTTTCCTTTTTACAGATGTAGGGTATGTTTGGCGAAATGGGCTGGGGCTGGGGCTGAGGCTGGGGCTGGGGCTGGGGCTAGGGCTTATATTATAAGCCGAAATTAAAATTTGTATTTTTGTAAACTTGTTTGGCAAATGGACTGAGGAAATGAAGCTATATTATTCCAAAATTAACCAAAAGGACATAATTATATGAGTTTTATTGTAAATGTTAGATATTTTTGTGGTAAATATGTAATTTATTTCATAAGCCCGGGCTAATGTTTTAGCCCTTTTATATGGGGTTGAGGCTTATATAGGCTTATGATAATTTATTTTTTTATATCATAAGCCCAGCGTGACAAAACGAGTGCTTATGTTATAAGCCGACTAATTTTAAAGCCCAAGCCCCATATAAGCCCCTATAACCCTTTTCCAAACCACACGCCTAGACTTAATATTAACTGAAGGTAACAAACTCAACCTTCAAAGACAAGGCTTCTTGTCATGGGTTGATCAAGTCAAAGGGCGTACATCATGGATTTCGATGGCCCTGTGTCATTACTATATGGAGGCCCCACTAAATACCAAAAATAAACGTATAAACGAATTATACTTCTTATTTCATACAAATTAGTATATTGTACTCGGATAATGACAAAAAATGCATACATATATAACATAAATTTTCACTTTTTGGTGGCCCCTCTTTGATGGTGGCCCTGTACAAACGCACCTATCGCAATCCTCAATATCCAGCCCTGATCAAGGTCTTAATCTACCGTAAAATAAAACATGCTACAAGGCCCACACGATGACATGTGTAAATGGATCACAACATGTTTTCTAAATATAAGGAGTAGTATGTAATATTTTAATGTGTTATCATTGTCAACAATAACTAATGACGAGGTGAAGGATAGATGGAAATCGGTGGTAGAAGTTTGGTTGTAAGCAAAATGGAAAGAATAGAAAGAAGGAAATACCTAAAGAAAAAAGAAAAAAAAAGGGGGTATTTTTGTCCTTACACATTTATTGTATGTGTTCAAAGCAAGGCTGTCAAGATCGCGATTTCACGTGGGATTGTTTTTGTCTTTGCAAGATCGAGATCGTAAGATCCTACCAATTTATCATGTTATATAAGCAACGGATAAACGAGTCAAACTATTTTTATTTCTACTCATCATCAATTATAAATTTATATAATATCCTTTTAAAATGTCAAAGTTCAAATTTAAAATACCAAAGTAAAAGTAAAACATAAAAAAGTCAAGTTTCAATCGTCACATTCACGATTTAGCGGAATAAAATTACATAATATGCATAATAAACGTCTCAAAACAAAGTACTTCACTAGTATCACTACAATTAAGCTATTTGAATCAAAACTTAATGGTTAGTTAAAACCATGAAAAAGTAAAAGAAAAAACAACAATTAAATTTTTTGCTTAAGGTAACTAGAACATGAGAAGAAGAACCCTAATTTATTTCATGTAATTTCAATTTGGGAAAAGTAGATAATTAAGTTTATTGATTAGAAAATCTAGGAATGAAACGTCAATACTTGTCACTGAGATCATCGGACTCGTATTGTTCTTTTTTGGGCCTAAAAAAGTAACGGGCTAGTAAGTATGTAAGTCAATAAGTTAGTAACTTGGTAATTTTGTAAACTCGTATCGAAACGCGATCCTACGATCTTACGCGCGAGTTTACGATCCTACTTGCGATCCTACCTCTGATGCAATCCTACACCGATCCTACACGATTTTACCAGGTGGACACGTAAGTGAAAGATAATAGAAATTGATATTGATTGGATTGCTTTCGTTACATAACAAAGCATGTCTATTTATAATAGAACATAGCTTTGGGAATAAGCTACTAAACCCTAGATCTAATGGACCTCAAGCTCACAATGGCTTAGGCCAATTCCTAAATTAATAAAAACAATAAAGCGGAAAAAAACGAGATCCCTCCGGATCACCGACAAGTAGCCGATGACCGGAAGATAACAATTTTTATTGGTGGATCTTACCTAGAGCTCTGATACGATGAAAGATAATAGAAATTGATATTGATTGAATTGCTTTCATTACATAACAAAGCATGTCTATTTATAATAGAACATAGCTTTGGGAATAAGCTACTAAACCCTAGATCTAATGGACCTCAAGCCCATAATGGCTTGGGCCAATAATTTATGCGTCTAACAGTAAGATCGTACGATCTTACGTGTAAACTCGCGAGTTTGACAGCCTTGGTTCAAAGTAAATATTTTATGTGTACATATCAACTCCTTATCTTTTACTTAGTAAAGGAAAACGAAAAGTGAGGACTTTTGCATTTCAAAAAAAAGAATCTTTCCTTATTAGGTATGATGCTTCAAAATTTTTATTATTTTTGAATATATGTTTAATTAAAAAGTTTAAATACTTCTAAAATTGGCATTATTTTGGTGGAGAAATCTGATAAAGAAAAAAAAACACATAAAAATATATGTCTAATTTATAAAAACAAAAACTTGAAAAAAAGAGGAGGTAATTAATAAAACTTTGGTGGTTTAATTTTAAATAAATTGTATAGAGTTAAGTGTAAATTTATAAATTTACAAATTTTATTATGACTTTAAAAAAAAAACAAATAACCCCTTAAACTTTCTTATAAAACAGAAAAAATAAAAATTATAAATATATTTAAAAAACATAATAAAGTAAATATTTTATGTGTACATATCAACTCCTTATAATTATTTAAAGCTTAACAAGTCGGGATAAACTATATTGGAGGCATTGGAAGTTTTATATTTTAGGCCTTGCCTGTTACTATTTTTACTAGTAATGAAACTAACGATTAAAGACTTCAGAATGATACAACTATATTATGGAAGATAACAAAAATTACTGTATGAACTAATAACTAGAAAATACAAACACCCACGCGTCGCAATGAAGAGTTTGATGGCAGCGAAGAACTCTAATGTAACATATTGAGCATGTTATATATCATACAAGAACTTACTAAAAAGTTTCATGTGCTCTGCTTGCAGCGAAATGGCAATCGAAATGCTCCCATCATTAATGGGGCTTGGTAACACATAACAAAATCCTTCGAATGCGATCCAAGCAGGCCCCATGTATATTGGTCGCCCTAACCCAAAGTCAGCATCATACATCGGGAGCCTAGTCCAACTAGTTATTCCAAGATTGGGGCATTTAAACGTATGAGCCCCACGAACCAAAGCCTTCAAATCTGGTTGTAGATCTAAATAGTCGAGTGCTGACTTTAGATAATCAGTATTCATTTTTACTAACGCGTCATGTATCTTACTTGCAGCGTACCAACTAGGATTAGTTTGAATTTCCTTTGTAGTTGCTATAGGAGCCGTTGTAAAGATGACATTCCCAAAATACCCGGGTGGCAGGGCCGGCTGAAGGCGTGCCCGCCCATCTGTGGCAATGTAAAGCTTGGTCTCCCCAATATCCAAAAGTCCACGGGCTTTACACGCACTCTTCCAAACATGGCCCGAGAGCGTTTCAAATGTGGTGTAGTTTATTTGTGATTTCCCTTTGAGCATGTTAAGTTGGTCTCGTGTCAATTTGAAGATTGAGATTGAGGTCTCATTTGATGGGCCTTCAAGTGGTGAATTCATTTGTGGACCGGTATGGTACTCAATGTGCTCGAAAATAGGTCGTGGTAAGTCATGAGCACGGAGTATGGTCCGGTCTATGAAGGGTGGAAGAGTCACGTCAAGGCCACGAGCCATACAGGACCATGTGTTGACGAAGTGCATCCCAGATAACCCATCGGCAACACGATGGTGTATCCCAACTCCTAGCGAAACTCCCCCACATTTGAAGTAAGTTACCTGATCCAATACACTGATCACTTTTGTGATTTTAATAGTGTAGGCTTATTTCACATTTATGATTAATTGAGTGTATTAGTTTATGTATTTTGATTTCTTTTAATCCCCGCAGGCCACACCTAGAATCAAATTATAATCTGGAAGTACAGTTTTTAATAAGTATATCGCCACATACCAGACTCGTTGCCATCCTAAGTTTACTTTAACAAGTTATATATATAAACGTATACATAGATACCTGTAAAACCGTTAATGGGTAGGATTCAATTCCCAACGAGTAATCAACCGTTGGAACTAGTTTCCGAAGCTCCAACGAGGGTGCAAAGTCATCAAAATCATCAACTACTCCATCAGATTCAGCTTCTACTAACAACACGCCTTGTCCTTGACAATCAATCTCAACCCGACCATTTTCATCTTCCTTCAGACGCCCTCCCATCGGGTAAAATACAACCAACGCCTTACTTAAAGCATCCTTCATCACTTTCATATCAAACAATTTGTTAGCAGCATTGGGACGGTAGATATACACTCTTGATGAGTGAACATCCGGGACAATCAGGTCGAGGTTAGAGTTCCATAGCTTTATCCTTGGCATCTCCTTCGCTGGCATCACCATAGTCGATTCTCTTACCACGATCTTCATACTTAAATATCGAACTGCAAATTATAAACTTATATATATCCTAAGAATATGATAATATTTGTAATCTAGTGTCTACATAAAATATCTAAGTTTGTGTATGGTTCCCAAGACTTCAAATATAGAGACATGGATGAGCCAGGTTTGTCAATTGACCTCGTTCCAAACATGTGAGGCGGCTGTCTCTAGTTATATATTTAGAGGGCTTGGCACAGGGCGTCATAAGCCCTCACGCCGACCTATAACGCCGGCAAATAACGTGAAACCCTCACTGGCCATGGCGTTATAGCGTGTCGCGCAGTCTCCAACCGTCAACGTTACATGTGTTTTTTTATTTGTGTTTTATTGGGTAATGTATGGGTCATGGGATGTCCTGGATGGAGGGTGTTTTTTGTTTAAGTTATAGGTTTCGACTTATTAGAAAAAATTGTTGATGTGATAACACTTTTTTTCTAAAACACGAGCCGTGTGGCTTCTGGACACCTCGTACTCTTAGAGTTTTATCAACACCACACAATGTCAAAATGTGATTAGCCGGATAAATTTACTGAAATTTCAAAGATCTCAATAACAAGGCAATTTGGCGTAAGGGATAAGAGACTTTTGTATGTCTCAACTCTCAAGTACAAATTTTGGATTCTAACGAGAAGATATGCCCGCGCTCTGCGTACTGGGTTGTTAGCATTATGCTCTCGTGTCGGCGCATGTTCTAAAGCATCTGTAAAAGCAAAACAATGTTATTATCTAAATATGAAATTCTAGTATAAAATTACAAGGATCGTATTTTAGTGAAACTTAAAGTGTGGTAAATCATTCTGGAAAAACAACAAACTTGAAAGAAAGCAAATTAAGGCCGGTTTATGATTAAGATTCAAATTTGAATTTGAATTTGGTTTAAGATTTAGATTTGAATCTACTTCTTATATAAAAGTGGGTTTGAAAATGCATCATCTTGCCCCAAAAATCTGTAGGAATGACACGTGTATAATCGGATTTATAATAACCGTTCGATCAAAAAAAAAAAAAATAACGTCCTAATTAATGTCTTCCTTATTTTCCCTCTTATGCCATAACCCTTTTGATTCTATTTCCACTGTTATTCGAGTCCTCATCATCTATCAATCTATAATTCATATACTACTAATAATATAATAATTATATGAATCAGAACTTCATATTGTTTGATTTTATCAATTTTGAAATGGTTTCAATTGTTTCTGCCTCTAACATATTAAGGTACAATTTCTGTTTTAATTATTATTGGATTTAATTTTTGTTTTAATTATTATTCGATTTGTGTTTGTGTTTATCATTTTGACTATGTATGTTTGTGTTTATAATTTTTGTTAATGTTAATCTTATGTCCTATGTGAAATTTAATTAGATATTGTGAAGACATATTTTATAACCTAACTTTTGTATGATCTGTAATTCAATTTAATTAGAAAATTTGATTAACATTCTAACCTATTCCATACACTATAAATTGGTGTGTCGTATACACAGATCATCACACATCTTATTCCATCTTCTTCAATTTTCCAGGTTAATTTTGGATTTTGTGCTTTTTATGAATTATGAGTTTTATACTTAATTAGTATGTTATCACTCAATATGAAAAATTTGTACAAAAAGAAATCTTAAGAGGGTGTTTGGTTGTTGTAACATTTGTGTGAAAATGGACTTCTAACAGGTTGTTTTGTTGTTGTAATAATCTTTATAGAAAAGGATGTTTTAGAAGGCTGTTTGGTTGCTGCAATTTGCGCAAAGACTGATATTGAAGCACAAATGTATTTCTTGGAGCAAGAAGCATAATTTTTTTGTTTTACGAACCTTTAAAGCTCAAGAAGATAAAACTACTGGGGTATGACTCGCCATTAGTTTGCATTAATATGGTTTTCTAAGTTTCTATTTGGTAAATTTTTGGTTGATGGCTTGATGCAGGTGAACAATGTCCAAAATAATTAAGCAAAAAAATACAAGAACCTCATAATTCAAGTCGGTTTTGGGAGTGTTTGATGAGTCGGTATGTGTGGCTTAACATGTGCATAAGTTCCTCACTCCCTTGCTATTGTAATCATTTGGCCATTTTTATAACATCATTTGCTTTCCATCACTACTTTTTTTAATCACCAGGGTGATGATGTTAATAAACATGTTATGGATTTGAAGAGAATGCTTCAGAAGGAAATTTGCATTACGAAAATGGGCAGAAGAGATTCACAACTTTAGGAATTCACAACTTCTATCCACAAATGTCTGGTTTTTCTTATGCAAAAGTTTATTAAGCTTTATAAACATCTCTACACAAAGAGTAGAATAAATTCGCTTAATAAGAGCGATAGATTAGACATTCGGATTGAGTGATAGCTGTAGTGAAGGCGGAGGTGGAGTGAGCAGTCGAACTTTTAGGAATTCACAACATCCATCCACAAATGTCCTTGTTTTTTCTTATGCAAAATTTATTAGCTTTATAAACAACTCTATTATCTATCAAGTTGCTTACTTTAATAAGCATCACGTGGCATCTTGATCCATGGATATGCAGGTGTATAATGTTTATGTATAGAGCTTCAGAATCCACAAATGAAGAGACCATAAAGAAACAAAAGTTATAAGAGGAAGTCTTAGCCGCTACAAACAGAATTATGACAACGAACTTTAATTCTTTTGTTCTGGTTAGGTATGTGTTGTGCATGCACGTACATATGCCACATCTATGTATAATAATTTTTCAGTTTGTTTTATAATCATTCTAAATGTTCAAGAATTTCACTGTTACTTTTTTTTTTGGTGTATGCAAGAATAATCAAAGAACTGATAATGGCTCAAGGGGGTATTAGTCTGCTGTCAATGATCGCAGCTGATGTCGTGGATCCACAGACACTAAGAATGGTAGTTGGAGCTATTTAATCAAACTATGTGGGGAAATGGAAATTAAAAGTTCTAATCAACCTCTCATTGTTTGTTTTTTACGTTTATAATGAATACTGATTGGTAATTTGATATCTCTTTGTTGAGGGTATTCATAAACGTTATATTTGTTTTGAACACTGAATGCTTGCTGTAAAGATGGAAGTGGTAAAGACAAATTTTAGATCTGTAGAATAAGCTTCTTATGAAAGGGAACATCAACTCTTTAATGAAATGCCTAAATGTTTTCCCTATTTTTGGGTTAGTTGTAAAGTTTTTACGTAGCTTAAAGAGTATAGGAAAGGTAGGGGGACAACACTTTATTAATGCAAACATATTATTTACTAACCTTGCCATTGTTTAAATACGTATATCTTTTGCCATGCTTTTTTCGTGTTTTAAGACCATCTTTGCCAAAGGCAACCCATATAGTGACTCACTCAGATTGGATCAATGTATATAATAAAGGTAACTCAAAATTAAAATAAAATTGTTTAGGAAGTTTGAGTATTGTTATAGTGAATAACACAATAAGTTACTTTATAGGCAATAACAGAACTGCTTATTTTGCCTCGAAATAAGCAGATTAGTGGAAGCAGTATGGATGATTCAAATACTTTAAAAGTGGTCTGTTTAGAGAATAAGCAAATTAGCAGAAAGTATAAGCGATCCTAGACACCCTTTAAGTTTGTTGTGAACACTCATCTTTGTACCTAAGGGTATGCACTTTTAGTACAAAGTTTGTTGTGACTATTACCACTAGAACTTCTGAGATAAGATCATCTTAATTTAAAAATGACCCCTTGCCTAATTCTCATAAGGATGGTTTTTGGATCATGGGTGACCCTTTAATATCATACTCATAATAATTAATTATCTAAATATCCTCACACGCATTATTGGGACTTCAAGTTGTAATAATTAGTTTGACGAACCCAAAATGCGCTTATGTTTCAAAGTTATCTAAGTGAATTAACTCAAGGGCAGAAGCCATATTTTGTATGATTCTTTAGTACTTAAGACAAGAACTTAGAATTATAGCAGACACATGGAATATGTTGTGACTTTATATATTTTATTAAAGCAATCACATCTATAAAAGACAGTCCATCTACATAAAAATAGGTGGTGTATGATGAAATTTACGAAGTGAAGGATCTGGGATTAGCTTAAGAACTTAAGACTCTGGTTTGGGTGAATATTAAGTTTTTGTGCTAACTTAATATTACTAAGTTATTTATATTTAATTTTTTTGATTTATATTGTCTTATAGTTTCCTAACATGTGCAAATAGTAAATGGTGGCTCGGACCCATGAGTTATGTGCATGCCACCATAATGTTCCTTTTTGTCTTGAAATTGTAAACCTATATGTGTAACTTGCGCCTGGTCTAATCGGGCATTGAGTTTCTGGCTCATCTGCCCATGTAATTGTTTTTTGTCTAACACCATGACTAAACAATTCAAAAGTATATGTTAAGGTAAAAACCACCCCGAAATTACATAATCTAAAATATTTATGGAGTTAACTATACCAGTGGATGGTTTCTTTAGCTCTATTAACCACATTTATCACTAAACTATCGCCATTGTTCACTTTGAGTGTCGGTCCTGGTATTTGTCCATTCACTGTCATAACATTTTGTGTTTTGCATAGCTTTGTTATAGTTTGATCGCTTATAACTGTAATGCTTACACTTTCATTGAATTTTGATATTGTTAAATTCATTTATTCAAAGTTTATTAATGTTTGTGAAATTGAATTGATGAAATTAATAATACACAAGGATAGCAGGTGTGAGCGTGATAGAGGAAACTAAAGAGGTCTTTTTCCAGACCCTAATAGTCATGGCTCTCGGTTCTTTAAGATCAAAGTAAGGATACATACTTCAAATTTTCGCTATAAGATTTACCATTTTTCTTGAAATTACCATGAATTAATCAGTAATGTTCTTACTGCACATATGAACAAGATTCAGGCAACAGTCATAATGGCTTTTGGGACCTGGATTGAAGCATTATCTTAATAAAGGAGATGCTATTTGTTGCATATGCTTGAACTTGGTGAAATCCAGCCACAATGGCACATTGTGGCAACCCTTATGCGACTTGTGTTTAACAGCAAGACATAAATTTAAAAGTGTGTTGAATTTAATGGGTCCGTTCATGGATTTGATTTTAAGCCCTTCAAGGAAATCTTTGAGCATTAGAAGGCAAAATATTATTCGCTTGATCATGTTACTTTCAATGGTTCATGATCATATTCAATTTTTGTTATTATCCTATATCATAAGATACTTACAAATTTGGATATAGGTAGCAGCTATGCAGGGTGTCAATGGGCGGCTGGTGATGAACCATTGTACTGTGCTGCATCCCCACAAGATGTAATAATTTCCAAACCGAGGTATGTAACAGTTATTTGATTTTTGGAAAATGAATTCACATATGTGCAAAAGTTATTTTTTTCTCATGGCATGTGGTTTTTTTGCCACAAAAATAGATGAGTTCATGAACAATTCTCTCATGCTTTTTATACATTATCTTTCCGCAATATGATCCCCTTTGTATCAACCTATACATGCAAAAGTTTAGATTTAAAATGATAATATACATCTAATTCCCAGGGATGCTGAAGATCATATTAACTTGCTTCTTCAACATATATGGCATGAGAAAGTTTTAGCAGTTGAAGCTTGTCAAAGGTGTAGTGACTTTCTTGATTAGGTATCATATGTTAATTCTTTTAAAGTTATTCTCATAAATCATAATGTGGATGGTAATGTCTTCTTAGATCGTTATCTGTAACAAAGAACCTTACAATAACAATGATGTATATTATGTGTTTAGGCATCTTCGCCATAAAGTGATTAGAGTTTTGATACATTGACATGCCAGAGAAACATGATATGTGCTCCACCTCCACGACATTCAGATCTCACTTTGCGGATGTGGGGAGAGTACATAAAACCACCTGAGCTCATTCTTAAACTATTGCTTCTGATTCGAAAGTAATCAAGTTTTTCATATTAACTCTACTAATGTAAATCTCTTTCTCCTCAAGTTTTTATAGATCAAATACAGTTCAAGTGTTATTATGTGGTTTTCAATCTTTTTTGTTAACATATGCATACAAATTTCTGATTATGCTATCTAAATTCAATAATATTTTGCACATATAAGATTTAAATGAAACAAACACCCATTAAAGATTCAATTTTAAAACTTATTTAGCCACTGACCACTGAAAATTTGTTACATCAGTTACCCCAAATTAGTTTTAAATATAGATTATGGCCCCTCTCTTCATGTGTCTAATATTAGATTTTCTTCATAGAAGAATTCTTGAAGCTAGCCGCTCATGAGGCGGGCCTTGAGGCTAGTATATTATAAATTAAAGTTTGTTATAACAAAAGTAAAATAAACGAAATATGAGAGGTTTATATTAAGAATCCACGCAATGATGTTTACAAAAAAAATTCACACAATAATGTGTATATTAATTTGTGGATGTGTTAGGTCGAATGAATATTGAATCACACTATAGAATTCAGTTAAGCTTGAGAGAATAAGAGAGGAAGACAAGTTTTCACAATTTTTAATTTTTATAAAAGAGAGAAAAGAGAAATGGGAGGGAAAGTGATTATAAGTCTTAACCTTCTCATGAGATGAGAATGGGTATTTATAGAGTGCTAATGACTCTTCTTTATTTTCCACTAATTGCTAATTAGTCCCTAAACTTTGGTATGTAAGCTATTTTTAACTAAAGCTTACAAAACCTTATTACATGATTAACTAATATATAGAAAATAAAGTCTAAATACTTCTAAATTAAATAAACCACTAAAGTATCATAATCGACACTTTTTCAATCATAACAATCTCCCCCTAAGGGTCGATTATTCTGGGTGATCCCTTCTTGATCCAAATGGTCTTCCATTCACGTACATTTCCCAACGTCTCATCTGATCCCGATGCTTCAAACGGTCTTCAATGTCTTCTTCATAAAATCGAAAGTATTCAGCATCTGCATCATTGGGACTTGGGTCAACATATCCATACTTCACATCTTTGTTATACTTCTTCAACCTTTCCAAAACCCTCTTTAACGTCGCATCACAAAACTTATGAATCTCCTTATGAATCATCACTCTCTTTTCCTTCTTGTTGTTCTCATAGATCATTCTAATTACTGGTTCAGAAGTGATGGTAAACAATTCATATTTTTCAATATCAGGGAATGTGATTATTGGAGCAGTGAGGTTGACTTTCTGCTGATAACTCTTCATGCCTAGCTGGAAATCATGAACTCTTTCCCAGATAACCGTGCTTCTGATAAAGACGGTTAATGATCCCAACAACCCAGTTTCTCTGTAGTTATCCACTTTGCCATTAATGCATAATAGATATAAATTCTCAATGTCATTCGTGTTAAGATATTTGTAGTGTGGTTCAGTGACTAGATCAATCTTTTCATTACCTCTTCTCACTATCAACTCTGTTATAAACTTGTGCTCATGACCTAGTTCATATGAGGTTCTGATTACTTCAACGATCTTTGAATCTGAGTAAAATTCTTCAAGTTTATCTCTTTTCACTTTCTGCCTTCTGATATCAAATTGCTTTGCCCACATATTCTTCCAGTGTTCAACACCATATCGAGCATACACATTAAACTTTCTGAGATGTTTACTCACCCATCTTGAAGTTCGTTCTTCGATATCATCATCAAAATAGAACTGCAGGAAACTTATGCAATGACATAGTATACTTCTTTTGTCCTGAGTTACCATACTTCAAGTAGAATAGGTCTTGATTCAACAAAGTCATTGGTGGAGCTTTTGGATCTCTTTGGCAAATGTGATAGACTAGAGTTGGTTTCTATGGAGTTGGCAGAGCCAACCTTTCCTTTATGCTTTCCCAAACAATGTCATTCTTTAAGTAGTTCTGCATCTGATCTACATGATACTGATGCTCTTCTCCTGAATTGCATCGTTGTCTCAGCATATCATTAACAACTTTTTGCAGTTGAATCTCATCAACTTCCCCTAATATCTCTTCCTAGAGATCTTGTGACACTTCTTCATTAGGAACTTCATCATCATCTGTTGCAAAACCATCCGTCAAAGCATCAAATTCATCTAACTGTTCTTGAGTACCTAAGCCTGAAGGATTTGGTTCTTGATTCATAGCTTGTTCTGATGACGATTCACCAACCGAATATGTTCCCTGTTTAGACGTTTTCTGCCTCTTTGCACTATTCTCCCCTCAAGATGAACATCATCGTGATGGTTGTCATGATCTCTAGGGCGAATAGCAGCAGTTCTACAGGGAGTAGCAGAGGGGGTAGACTTATTAAATTTAATCTTCAGAGACCACCATATTGACAAATCATCTCTTTGAAGCTTCTCATCATTCTTCATCATTTGATACTGAAGATCTTAAGCAGAAGATGTAGGAGCTTGAGTTAGGTGGACATGAAGAATGTTGTTTGCCATGTAATTCCTCAAAAATGAATCAACATGTGAAGGAAAACTGTTAGCAATTGCATTATTAACTTGGCCAAGTAACCTTCTAGCCCGAAGATTACTCACTTGTTACAAAACCAGAAAACAAAGCTCTTCTGTACGAGGAACTCAGAATCCATGGCAGCTACAATCAGCTGAGTCATTTGATTGTCCAATAATAATCTTTAACACATATAGCGGGACAACCCTTTTGCAATACTCATTAATAACTCGTTTACCAACCATTAAAGGAAGAAATTCCTCCATTGTAGAATGTAAATGTTTAGCAAGCTAATGAAACTTTTTCCTGGGCAAGAAATGTTTCTTCAAGTATGTAAACATGTAGCCATAATTTCCTCCCATCTGCTAAATGGAAGTCTTGTATCATCTAAACCTTCCAGTTTTGGGTTTTGGTAAAGATGACGATGGTGAAGATGATGAATGTGTAGGATCAATAACTGTCAATTCCTGTAGTTTCTCCTTATCCACAGATGAAGGAGCATCTTAAGTAATGACCGTCAATTCTCATAGTGTCTCCTTATCTATAGATAAAGGAGAAATATGAGTCCTAGGTGACCTAATAGGTGTGGGTGTGGGTGTATCCCTAGTCTCCTCTATACCCTTTTCCTTTTCTCTCCTTCTGAGCTCAAACTCATCTCCAGCTAACCCTTCTTCAACTTCTTCATAATGAATAGTCACCATGTCAACATCTTTCTCCGCCTTTGGACTTTCCTTATCACTCTTAGGCTTTATTCTAGTGTCAGAATCTTCTTGACTGTTAAGAAAATCATCCATAAATGCATCCACATCCACAGTCTCAGTGCCTTTGAGCAGTTGATCTAACTCCTCATCCACCATGTACTCTTTAACTTTGGCAACATTCTGCTGAGCTTTATAATCTTCAATACTACGTTGTATAGCAATGCTCATTTGAAGTGTTTCATCTAAATTAGTAATATCAATCTCAGTAGATGTTGGTATTGGAGTTTCAGGATCTTGTCGTTTTGGTGGTACACAAAACCTAATTACCGTAGGTTTGAATTGAGTACTAGATTCTCCTTCAGTAACTTCAGGGTTAGGTATCCTAGGAGCGCTAGTTATCCTATGCGTTCCCTAGGTAGACTCAATCGGTTATGACTGAGTCGTAGGAACATCTACCCAAAAAACTGCAGTATACATCTAATAATGTGTAGTAAGCTTCATTTCCTCCGTCAGCATCCAATTAGGACTCTTCATTCATGTTCCTTCCTTATTCTTCCAAGAGTTGAAGATGTTTTTGACAAGATCATCATTTTTAACTCTGTGATCATTATCATGAACTCTTCTTGAAATATCAGGATGCTCAGTCATGTAATGATTAATAATAATCTTTGTGAACCTTGGGTAAGGAATCAAAGTTGTTGGGTAAGAGAGTAATATAATTCTTCCCAAAGCAGTTTAGCATAGTCCACATGCACATTATTGATGAAACAATAGAGCATTTTCATGATTTGTACCGGTGGTTGATCATGACCCGTGACTTGAGTTGTTAAGAATCTTGCAAAAATCTTGCACAGTGTCTGCCACAACTGTGGGAGTCCTTTTGACACAATTTAATGGTGATCTTAATGTTAGTGAAAAACCAAGAGCATTGCGGTAGAATGGAACCATCTGGCTAAAAGTGGGAGCATCAACAAATTCAGCATGATTGTTGTCTGTAGCTTGAGGCAATCGGAATATACGTATGAAGTCAGCTACAGTCATTGTGAGTATGCTAGAATTGAGCCATGTATATCCAAGGTACTGATGCAGAAGCTGCTGTACAAGCTCTGAGTGGATGGCTGTTAAGGATGTCTGCAAGAATCTTGCTTTTATTAGGACATTGTAGATTGACAAGATCAAACTTCTTGTTTGCATCCATGAGATCAAATTGCTTGTTGGGTGGACAAAGTTGATCTTGTGGGACATCTCTTTGTTGTTGTTGTTGTGCCATGATGAATTCTGGATGAGTGACAATAATGTGTTTGATCAAAAACAATTCTCATGTAACATTTTTGTCTCTTTCCGCTCTGTATGATTTATATGTTCTGGCAATTCTTTTTGAACATATTTTTGATCAGTTTGTTTCTCATGTGCTTATTCTTGCTTTTAAGAGCACATGCCATACGCTTTATTCACATTATTCTTTTGTTTTTACTTTTTGTGTGTTCTGGCAATTCTTTTTCGAACACACTTTTGATTTGCTTTTTCGCGTATGGTTTTTATCTCTCTTTCTGTTTAGAAATTCCTCACCTGAAAATCTTTGTGTAATGATACTCTTGTACGAATTATGGTAGATAAACTTGATTTTGAATAAGATCTGTTTTGAGAAATTCATGAGATATAAATCATATTCTTAAAGCTTTGTTTTGTGAAAGAAAGTACCATCTTGACATATACAGATAGTATGATTTCCAAATAATCACAAGTTTGATGTTTTTAAAGACTTGTATCGAATATTATGGCTATAAGTCAAAAATTTTGTAAACAACAAATTGAATGAATGGTCACTAAGAAACTACCACATTTTGAACTTTAGATAACGGCCGAAACCGATGAAACTTATACCTTATCAAGGTCAATAAGTATCTACTACAATCAACTGATTCAGAAAATGGTCAAAACTGGACGTAACTTAGACCACTTAAACAATTATGTATATAAGAGTCTGACTCAAGCTATATTGTTCATTTAATCATTTGTAGTTTCATTTGTATTCTTTGAAATCCTTTTGAAAAAATTTAACACTTTGTTCATGAGTTTTTTTGAAGATGGAAAGGTAAGGGATGGTAAAGAAAATTACAAATATTTGTGTTCTTGAGTTTTTTTAGATGGAAAGGTGGGGGACGGAAAGGGGCAAGGGAGGGAAGTTATAAGCTTTTTTTGTGTAGATTTGTTCCTTCCAAAATTGGGGGGATTAGGAAGGAAAGTAAGTCACTAACATCATAAGTTTGTGTTAAATTACATTTATATCCTTTTGAAAATACAATTATATCCAAATACGTGCAGCAGGTCTGTTTTAAAAATGTGAACTTGTCAAATTTTAAAAACTAAATAAATCACCGTAGGTACTCTTTTAACCCGATAGGTCTTTATACATATTTATTGTTTTAAATCATTTATATATGTGACTGTATTCTTATAGGACCGGTTTGTTTATATATCTGATAAGTAACAAAAAAGTATCACATTCATTTGGTATGATTATCTTTTATGTCATGTCAGATATTAAAACTTTAAGGACGCCTAATTCTTATAGGAATGTAAAGTTGCTTCCGTATATATATATACCTGATACACGCTTTCTTTGTGGTAGTTTACATTGATAAATTAATGATCATTGTGGTAGTTTTGAGGGTATATTGGTAATTTTGTTAGCTTTTCTATCATTTCCTTATTACTTAAAAATACAAACTGAAGAACACAATCGCAATAACCACTTTCTTCACATTTTCATCCCTTACTTTGCCCATCCCATCCCATCTCCTTCCATTCTTTAAAATTTAGACTCGCGAACAGAGCGTAAGCCTCATGAGATACTGATCCTTGACAGACAATCGAGCTCTACATCAACACATTCAAAGTATTAAGCAGTTATATACACAATAATACTCAATGAATCCATAAAGCCCAAAAAGTTTTAACTTCTTATTTTCGACATAAGTCATCGAAATTTGACTTTGACTGTTTGACTTTGACAATCGAAATTGACCATTTGACCATATCGAAATTTGAAACTTTGACTATTTGACCACTCAAGTATTAAAATTTGACTAGTTGACCTTTTGACCATTGAGATTTGACTGTTATTGAAATTTGACTCGTTATGCCTTTTGATTATCGCGAGATTTGAGCTTAGCGTGAAAAATGATAATACCATGTCGTAATGCTCCTCAATGTCAAATTTTATTTTCAAGCATAGTCATCCACAACAACAATCATCAATAACCTATGTACAATACATCTGTGTATAATCCTACATTAATTTCGACCGTTATCGAAATTTATAGTTCTTATTCGCAATTGAGACCCATATCGAAAAGAAATCAAATATGACCATTAGATGATTTATACAACAATTATTCACACGCAAACATCATAACTATAATCTATGAACACATATCAATTGTTAATTTCTAAAAGCCCTAATTTCGATAACCCTAATTTTATCAAAATTAATTTTTGATGTCAAGAACTCAAACGAATCACAAAAAAAAGTATTGATTTCGGATGTTCTTCATACTTTGACAGTAAGGATTTGAATGCATCTATATTAAAAACTATATTATACTCAACAAAATATAGCAAACCCTTCCCATGCAAAAAAAATAAAAAATATAAAGAAACATTATAAAATTATTCTTATTTAATACATGGCCAAAACTCATTTTGACTGGTTGTCTACATTTGGCATGTTTTTGCAATACAAAATACTTAGCTTTTGATCTTGGCAGTTTTAGTCCTTTGAGTTTATACATAACTTCTAAAACCAAATTTTCACAAGCTCCCCCTCGGAGTGTGATCCCTTTTCTTGAATAGACCTCAAAAATTGGATATTATCTTTTTCAATGTCCGGTTAATCACTAAAAAAAAATTATACACTCACCTCCTCCGGAGACATAAATACCCCGTTTTAAGAATAAATCACTAGTTTTATTCGAGAGATCATTTTTTTCCTTTTCAGTTAGAGACTTTTGATTTCTCAAAGGTGAAGTAAAACAATATACGCGAATGAATTAAAACACATGTTTGAAGCATAACAACAACACATTTTTTCTCAGATAACCTCTCAGATCATGATCCCGTTTGAACATTCAAAGAGTTTTTTTGAGAAAAATCGAATCATGATATCCTGAATTAAAGAGAAGACCAATGTGTTTGTGTTTAAATTATGTTTTTGTATTTTTTCATTTTTTATTTTGTATTTGATTTTGAATTTTTCGAACTTAAAGACAACGTTTTTCCGTTTTTATATTTTTCTAATTTTTATTTTGTTTTTGAAATATTTATTTTCATGTTTTGATGTATGATCTTTTCAAGAAGATAACTTTGCCAGACGTTCCAACTGTGTTGGAGTCATACATCTTATACCAATTCGATGAACTAAGTACTCAAAGCGTTCCTTTGGAAGAGCTTTAATAATAGATCAGCGAGTTGATATTCTATCCTGACAAAGTATAGTTCCACCATTCCCCTCTTAACATGTTCCTTAATAAAATGATATCAGATGTTAATGTGCTTAGTACGCGAGTGCTAAACCGGATTGCAAGAGATGGCGATATTGCTCTTTGAATCATAATACATCGGTATTTTATTGAATTTGTAACCATAATCCAAAAGCTGTGTTCGCATCCAGATGACATGTGCACAACAAGTGGATAATGATACATACTCAGCTTTAGTAGTGGATAACGCAATACAATCTTGCTTTTTAGAACTCCAGCTCACTAGCTTTTCTCCTAGAAATTGTAAGCCTCCTGACATACTTTTGCAATCATCATGACACCCTGCATGGTCTG
>BQNB010023182.1:3724-62110 GCA_026074375.1 Tanacetum coccineum | reverse complement strand
TCATTTGACTTCGAGTTTGAACACTCTCTTTATGCTTTTGAATCGCACATGTTGTTTCGTAATCTATCATTTTGAAGTCTTCCAGACGATTGGAGTACTACTCTAACTTGTCACCACGGATCGTGCCACCTTTTGGCACTTATCCTTGAAACGCGATTGACTAACGTCTCATTATTATTCTCGTTACTTGTTATGATTTTGAAAAATCATGCCGTCAAGAAGACATCTCCTTTTTACTTAATGTAGCTTTTGGTCTTGATTTGATATTGTGTTTTGTGTCGGCCATACTTAAGTAGGATGATTTATAATCATTTTATTGAAATGAATTAGGACGCTTCTTCATTTGAATAAGAAAATTATAAAACGCCGAACCATAAGTTCATAATTCATCACTTACATGGATTGGGACGCCTCTTTATGTAAGTGACGAATTATGAATGAGTGGGCTTATGTGTAGCCGACATAGCGTGCGTTCGTCCGTACGAATTATTCTTTGGGCTATGAACTCCTTTCGACTCGTAATTTGTTATGTTGATTTTTTTTTCGAATGTGTATCACCCGCCGCGAACTTGATAAGCTAATAGTAATGAACCCTTAATTGCTTCTGAGAATTAACGACTTGTTGACTTCTTCGTTTCCAATGGTTTTTCTTCAAGTCATGTATTTTATCCTTCTTTTTAAGGGTTCTCGCGATATTCAATTCTTCCGCTTATGCACGTTGCATATATTTCATGCTTTGACTTTTGTTCATTCAAATTTCGTTGGAACCTCGACGAGGACCTAAGCATTTCCTCATCTCTTCATAAGTAAATCATAGACGAATAAGGCGAATTGAGCACCGGGACGGCGCTCTCTTTAAGGTGGGTGGAATGTAACGACCCGAGTTTTTCGACGCGTATGACGATCGCGTACCTGATGTCGTAAATTATTATTTTACGAATTTCCGTGAACGAGCGTCGACATTTAAAATTTTATTTGTCGATAATAAATATTTTCGTATTTTATTATGAAAAATTTGAAAAAGATTTGATAATTTTTATTTTTGATGTTTCGCGAGTCGACGTTAAATCGCGCGCTCGTTAATCGTTTTGAGCATCGTAAAAATTTACGACGCGTCTCGTTTTTATTTTTGTGATCGAAAAATATTATTTTTGCTAACCGTATCGTCTTTGTTCCTCGACCTTGGCCAAAGCTCGCGTTTAAGGCTCGCGCTTTATTTAAAATGGGTACAAGCTACTCTTTATTTAAATGTTACACAAAATTTATGAATAAATGAAAAAAAAAAGTATGACTTTTGCATGCCTAGCCTTTTGCGTGGCGCAACCCTTCACAACAGCTCACTACAACCACTTTTAATATTTCAAGACACTCATTATTATGTGTCAATTATTTTATTTTTTTAATTTCGAAACAAATGGTAACAAAAACACTTATAGTCTCATTCTCTTTTCTTGTAATGGAATTTACTTCCATTTCCTTCATTTTATAACACAAAACACACACACTTTCTCTCTAGCTCCACCACCAACTTATATTTTCCGAATCCCCTCGTTATTTTCTATGTTTTCCACTAAAAATATATAACATGCAATTGATATTTCTCTAGTTTTGGATTGGTTCGAGTTTGGTCGAAATGGGTTGGAAAACACTAGCCATTGGTGATAAATAAACATTGTAGCAAGTGGGTTTTGTTAACAAGTTTGTGGTTTTGTGTATTGGGTCGGTTCGAACCGCGGCTAAGGCGAGGAGGAAAAAGGCGAGTCCGAGTTTTTGCCCGATCTAGCTTATTTAAGCTTTGTGAGTATTTTTAATACTAGTGTTACTTTTATTTTTATGATTCGATCGATTATAAATATTTGCATGTGATGAAATCCGAGGAACTTGCGCTAGACTAGTGGTGATATTGAATGATTGAGCGATAAGGATATCGTGTATAGGTTATTTTAGATATGTTGTGAATAAATTTTTGGTCGAAAAATAGTTTTTGACGCGTTTCGTAAAAGTTAAATTTCGGACAGCAGCTTTGACACGAATTTCGAGGTCCGAGATTTTATAAAAATTGATTTTTGATTTAGGAATATGAAAGAGCTTATTTTTATGTTCGTTTCGGTAATTCGAACGTCCCGTAACTCTTAATAACGAAGAAGTTATGGCCAAAAGAAGTTTGAATTTTTATAAATTTTGTTTCAGCTATTTATAGAAATAATAGGTTCTGTCCAGATTTTCAATAGGCGTTTTGAGCACTTTCGAGTCCGTTTCAGCCTTCCGGCGAAACACGAAAGTTGTCCGGAATGACGTTTTCTATAATATCTCTTTTTGGTCAAAGTCACGAAAATGTGATATAGCGGGTCAAAACCGATGGTCAAACTGTTGCGTTTTTATTAAAATAGTCAAGTTCCAGCAGATTCTTGCAGGGGCGTTTTGGTCATTTTCTGTCGAGTTTCGGGTCTCGACTAAAACTAAAAAGTTGTCCGGAATATCGTTTTGCATAAAATTTCTTCTTTGACCGAGTCGTGAAAATGTGATTTAGAGGGTCGTTTGGCGCGGGTCAGATTTGGGTAAAGATAAATATAAGTATAAAAGTCAAAGAAAGTCAAATGTTGACTTTAAAAAGTCAACGGGTTAATACAAGACTTATTGAACGTTTATAAAAATAATAAACGCTATTATTTTTACGAATATAACAAGTTAGAGTTAACGAGTTTATTGAACGGATAAAATTATAAAAATAGTAACTTTGGTAATATACGGGACATAATCCCGATATGGGTAATTAATAACCAAATTGAAAGTCGAAATTTCGACGAGATAAATAAATATTTTTACAAATATAATTGGATGCCGAGACTTACCAAAAATGGTAACTTTCCAAATGTGGTAACTTTCCTAAAATAGAAAGTTTCCTAAAATAGAAAGTATTCGCTTAAGCGATGTATGATATAAATAAAAGAACGATCGCAACCTAATATTGTGGGATTTTAGGATCTAAGGCGCAAGTGGATTTCTCATCACATGTGTATTTTATACGATTTCTATCGTTGCGATGTACGCATCATTCGGTCGTACTTTATTATATAGTAACCGAGCGACATAATTATAGGTCGCGGTCGAGTTCGTTATCGGTGACGCTTCGTGATTGATTGATTATTGATTGTGGTCTTCAATCAAGGTGAGTTCATAGCCCCACCTTTGCTCTTTTAATGGTTTTCGTAACTATTTTCGGGGTGAGAATACATGCTTGTTTTACTAAGTAAAATGTTTCTTTTTACTACTTAAGCGTTACATGAATTGTTTTCACTAAAGCTTTGGCTTGCTTATTACATGATTTTGATACATGTTTGATAAATGGTGGTTTACCATTGGAATTATTGAAGTTTGAATTGCTTACTAAATGTTTTGAGAACATTGATTATCTATTTACAAAACCGTGAGTTTTGAAACCATTACTTGTTTTAAATTGGACACAAGTGCTTGAAGGGTATGCTTGTCCCGATTATGAGATTATTCGCATGAGTAGATATTGCCAAAAGTCCCCAAATTTGAACCGTCAATCTGCCCTATAGTGGGGGGAGCGCTAGTACATTAAATAGATCTATTGGGTTGACAACCCCGTCTGAGGGTATGGATCAGTTGAATAACATGAACACCCTGTTTAGGACGTTTTGTATTGAGAGGTAGGTATCTGGCAATTGTACCTTGTATGGGGCAAAATTTGTGAGCATATGAAAAGATATATGCCGTGTCAAGGCGTCGGTGTCAAGGGCTCATGGCGATAATGTGGAATATGATATTTGGAAAATGCACTTGATGCATTGATGTTGGTTGAACTAAAAGCTTGTGGTCCATTACTAATTTTTACTTGATTATTGAAATCATGATTTGGATTTTCGGAAATAATGCTTCGAAGGGTTGTAACGCTACTTTTCTTAAGGAAATATCATTTGAATTATTTCAATGCGGTTTTTGCTAAAACCTATGAATTCACCAACATTATTGTTGACGTTTTTGCATGTATTTTCTCAGGTTATTATCTTGCTAGCTGAGCATTGGGAGCATTCGAGACGCGTGGATATCAAAACTATAAGGACTTGGTTTTCTTCACATTCGATAAATGTTTTCTTTTATTATACAAATGAGTCACGTTTGAACTCATGTAATCTTGTCAAATTATAAATTGTTGGGACCTATTTTTACTCTGATTTATTTAAACCGAATGTGACATTTTATTAAACGTCTCTTTTGAGATCGTTTTCTGTAACTTGTGTGTATGAACTATGAAGTAGCACCCCAAGTGGTATTCCGCTGCGTTGTTGTGATTTTGGGGGTGTTACACTTTAGCACCAGAAGATCAGGAAAAAACTACATTTACATGCCCATATGGAACATTTACATATAGGAGAATGCCCTTTGGACTATGCAATGCTCCAACTACATTTCAAAGATGCATGATGATAATCTTTCACGATATGTGCAAGAAGTTTATGGAAGTTTTCATGGATGATTTTTCTGTTTTCGGTAACTCTTTCGATTCTTGCCTTACTAACCTATCAAAGATGTTAAATGGGTGTGAAGAAATAAACTTAGTGTTAAATTGGGAGAAATGCTACTTTATGGTTAAGGAATGAATCGTCTTAGGTCATAAGATATCTAAATCTGCATTGAGGTGGCTAATGCCAAACTCCCTTACCCGACCAATGTAAAGGGGGTAAGAAGCTTCTTAGGGCATGCAGGATTCTATCGGAGGTTCATTAAAGATTTTTATAAAATTGCTCGATCTATGACTCAATTACTAATGAAGGATGCTAAATTTGTCTTTTCAGATGAATGTATGCAAGCATTCAACATCCTTAAAGATAAATTAAAAACTCCACCAGTAATTGTTGCTCTTAATTGGAACCTTGATTTTGAATTAATGTGTGATGCTAGTGACTATGCTGTAGAAGCAGTTTTAGGGCAACGAATCGATAAGAAGTTTCACCCAATCTAGTACGCCAGTAACACTATGAATGAAAACAAGCTTCTAGCAATAGTATATGCCTTTGATAACTTCCGATCTTATTTAATCATGTCTAAAACTATTGTCTATACTAATCATTCTGCCTTGAAATATTTGTTCAGCAAACAAGGTGCAAAGCCAAGGCTGATAAGATGGGTTTTGCTGCTTTAAGAATTCACTATTGAGATTAAGGATAAAATAGGGACTGAGAACTTGGCAGCTGATCACTTGTCCAGATTAGAAAATCCGAAATTGAAAAAACTAAATGATGAAGCAATACGCGACTCCTTCCTCGATGAACATCTTATGGCAATCCATGTAAGGGAAGCTAAAAATGACACTTGGTATGTAAACTATGCAAATTTCTTAGTATCAAAGATTGTGCCACACGGTTTGACATATCATTTAAGAAAAAAATTCTTGTTAGACATTAAACATTACATATGGGATGATCCTTACTTATTCAAATCATGTCCTGACGAAATCATAAGAAGATGTGTGTTCGGTAAGGAATTGCGGTAAATTCTAGAACAAGTCATATAGGACCTGCTAGAGGACATTATGGAGCCGACATTACTACCAAGAAAGTATTTGAATCAGGATTTTATTGGCAAACTATTTTTAAGGATGTTGCGAGATATGTTCATGTTGGGTTTAGTTCCTGAGCCCTTCAGTCTTTTAGTAGATTTAAACATAAAATCCCATAAGTGTTTCTCAAGCTGAAGTCTTTTAGTTTGAGTCGCTCAAGCTCCTTTAGTGTCAGCTCTTCAGGTCCTTAGAAGATTGGGAAGTATCTTTACTTTAGTGTATGCAGTAGTACAAAAACTGAAGAAGGACTCTTGGTAAGAGCTTCAGTTCAGCTTGGTTGACAATTCTAAGCTGAACGTTGTCTATCTCCTTAACAGAAGTTGAAACGTGTTGTTTCACTTCTAGAAAGTTTACAAGGCGGGAAAAAGATTACTTTATGTCAAAAGAAATAAAGCAATCTCCTTGGGAAATACTACTTCTAAAGTTGGTATAAAAGTACATCAACTTTTCTTAAAGGACTGTACTTGGTACTATAAAGCATGTGTACATTAAATGGTAGCTCAAGCACCCATTTAATGCTTGACATGTGTATTAGGTTAACTTGTAAACCCTAATCCATTTGCCTATAAAGGAAAGGGATTCCCAGAGTAAATGTTATCTCTTCTAATTAATGTGATACACATTGAAGAGTTCATTTATCTCTCAAACAAACTGAAACGTACTATTAAAGCTGAAGCTTTAGTTTAGTCATAAGTAGTTTGTTTTCTTACTCTCTTAACTTTGGTTAGAGTTTAAGTTTGAAGGAGATAACACCCCAATTGTCATTAAACCACCTTGTTATTCCACAAGCAAGGTGTCTCATAGATTCTTTATTTGATTCTAATAAGAACCTATACGTTGAAAAGTACTTCTGTGTGTTTTAAACTTGTTCTTTATATTCTTCATATATATATCTATTTAAAACTCACTTTGTTGTCATGAAATCTGATTAGTTTAAATTGATAAACCTTATATCAGATTCTAAGGGACTAACAAGTGGCATCAGAGCCTTCTGGTTTATAAAATCCCTTTAAAAGGTTATATAAAAGGCTTAAAGATTTTTAAAATCAAGATCCATCTTAAATGACAATAGTAGAATTACAACAGACTCTTGAATACATGGGTGGTAGTTAAATGCAGCTCTTAACTGGAGGTGGAAAATTTCACCAATTGAAAAAAGAGATTCATGTGCCATATCATTGGTATTGAATCTCAATTTGAAAACATCATTTCAAACGGTCCTTTTATCCATATGGAAGTTGGTCAAAGGAAGCTAGAAGGACAATGGACTGTAGATGAGAGAAAGGCTGCTAACTTAGATCAGCGACTCAAAAGTCTCATCATGTCCGTCCTTCCAGATGACCAAATGAATTCTATCATAAACTACTTAACTGCAAAATCTACTTGGGATGACTTGATACTATATCATGAGGGACCCTCTGATGTGAAAGAAAGTAGGGTCATGGACCTGAAGTTGTGCTATAACACCTTCAAATTCAATGAAGGTGAATCTCTAACACAAACTTTCACTAGATATAAAGCTTTGATGAATGAGTTAGTAAATGATGGCATTAAACTTTCAAAGCTTGAAATAAATACTGGTTTTATAAATGGGTTACCAAAGAAGTGGCTAAGTTTCTGCCAAAGTCTCAAAAACATAAATCATGTGAAAGATTCTAAGCTTGCTTCTATATTCGGTAAACTCAAATATGAAGAAAACCTAATAGACAGTATTTATGAGACTGAAAATAGCAAATCTCTTGTCTCTGCAACACCTTTGTCAACTGCCTTCTTCTATACCTCTATTGTCCAGGACTTTCAAGATAGTCCTGATGATGAAGAGGATACAAGAAATAGTCAAGAGTATCTAAATGACTTAGAGGAAGAATACCAAGCAAGGGCTCGTTTAGCCAAATCTAAAAGGTTCTTCAAAAAGGGTACTCAAAGGTTTAGCAGTACAAAAGCAACTGACCAAAATGAATGCCATAAATGTGGTAAGAAGGGTCATTTTGCAAGAGACTGTTGGTCAAAGACATCTGTTCCTTCATATCAGTCACCTTTTCAACCAAAACTTCTCCATTCATCTAAGCACAAACTTGAACCGAGGCATACCAAAGACTTTGAAGCCAAGTACAATAAAGTTAAAGCTAAACTAGCTCTTCTTAGTTCTAGTGCCTCAGCTCCCAGTTCGTCCTTAGGCAAAAATAAAGGTCTAATTGCTAAATCATATGATTAGGATGAAGAAGAAGTGTCATCTGATGACAATGAAGTACCTAAAGTTAAAGCTCTTATGGCTCTTGCTGATGAAGAAAGAGTTTCCGTTAGCAAAAAAAAGTGCTAGAAATGGTGAATGATTAAGATCTCTATGAAAAAGGTACATACTCTTCTTGAAATGAAAGATAAGATGATAGAAAATCCTTTCTAGATTATCGGTGTATTGATCTAAACTATGTTAAAGAACAAAGGAACAATCTCATGTAGAAACATAGAAATCTTATTCAAGAACTAAATACATGCAAAGAACAACTTTTGGTGTTAAAGTAAGCAAAGCTTGATCTTCTTACCATGCAACATGTAAACACTGAGATTCTCAAAGAGAATCAAAACTTAAGAAATGAATTAAAAGAGATAACCTCTATTACAGAAGCATGTCTAAACAGTTCTAATAAAGTTAATCAGTGTATTAGTGAACAAATTCCTACTCAAAAGAAGAAAATCTTAGGAATTGACCAACTCACTGAAGATACCTCCAGCTCAGGGCCAAAAGACCTAGTGTTTGTAAAGTCTTTAGTAGATAACTCAAAGGTATTAATTACTGGTAGTAATAAACCTAAGTTATCTGAAGCTAAAGACTCTACTCTATCAAATCATGATACTAGTAAGGTACCCTCAAATGAGTCTGAAAAAAATACAACTTACCACTCAGTTGTTGTCTCTGACTCTTCAACAACTGATTATGAATCAGTTGATGAATCTTCAGTTTGTAGCACCTCCCTTCCTCCATTGGAGAAGCTGACTGGTGCTGAACCTGTTTCTAGACCAAAGACTATCAAATCAATTTTGAAGTCAAAATCTACATTCAAAGCTAAAACCTTAAAAGGTATCATAATAAATGAACCTTCCTCAGCTCTTGCTAGAGGTAACAAAAGTTCTTTAGCTTCCAAAACTAACTCAGCTCCTGCTGGTAAGTTAAAGAATGTGAAAATAGAAGATGATCCTCCCTTAGCTATTGTAATGAAAGAACTTAATGAACTATAATTACAATTTAGCAAGAATAAATCATGCTACTTCTGAAACAAAAACTCTCAACAGGTTCCTCCCAATGCACTTCAAAACGAAAACAAAACTTAATTCAAAATGAATTATGAACTGTGTGGACAAAACAATCATCTTTCTGAGAACTATTATGAAGTCTTATTTTGCAAAAAGTGCAAAAGAACAAATCATAGAACATGTGATCATGCTGATTTTATGTCTTCCATAGATATAAATCAGTATCATACTGGTCAAAGTGAATCTTCCTTAAGATCCAGACCTTCTAGGCCAGCAATGCTTTTTCCCTCCTGCATACATTGTGGATATAACGATCATCAATCTAATAATTATGTATACTATCTCATATGTGAAATATGTGGAAGCTATGATCATGATACTCATGTTCATAACATGATTATTTCTCTAAAATAGGAATCAAACCTAGAAACCCTCAACACATCACAAAGAACTGTGAAACATGTGGTAGCAATGTTCATACCACATCTAATCACAATGACATTGAGTGGTTCAGGAAAAGAGAGGCTCTTCAAACTAAGAAAGTTGAGTCTTTCAAAGCAAGTATGACTTAATCATCGAGTGCTCTAAGATCAAAGACTCCCACTAAAAGGTAGGTTTCTAAACAAAACTAACCATCCTGATCCTATTTTGTGCAGTGTAACATAAAGGAATCTTGATCAGGTTTGAAGAATTGTCGTTCAAAGCATATATCAAAGTTTACCTGCATAAATATGAGATGTACCAAGACCTGAAGGAATGTATGTAAATAACTTTACATACTGGTCTAAAGGTTATGGTTATGGTATAGTTTTCAAAAAGGGAGGGAAAGTAAATGTTCTACAGCTTGAACACTGAAATGCTTTTAACAACTAAGAAATCTTCATAAAACCTTATGAAAAAAATCCACTATTATTAAAGCAGAAATCTCACCTGACCAATATGGTCAAAATGATCAAAACTGATCATCCGTTTCAAACTGATGAACTCATCAAATGATGATAAGTTTAAACAAAAAAACATACCAATGAAAACCAATTCATTGATAACCTCATAAAACTAAAGATGTTCAGATCTCTAAACTCTTATCCTCTCCAAATGGAAGATACTTTAGCACATGATCCAAATCAAATTCCTTTCAATACAAGAGGAACTTGGCATTGTTATCATTGGGCAATAATGCTTGATTTAATCATCAATTGCATGAGGGCATAAGTCATGATAAAATCCTGCTCTAGTTGAAAGGCTTGATGCGATCAGGATCTTTCTTGCCCTTGCCACATACATAAACTTCATAGTTCATCAAATGAATGACAATACTACATTCCTAAATAATAAATTAAAAGAAGTATATGCCAAACAACCTCCAGGTTTTGAGATAGAGTGAATTCATCAACCATGTCTGCAAAATTGGATAAAGCCCTTTATGGACTTAAACAGGTTTCAAAAGCATGGTATGAAACTCTCTCAACCTATATCATTGAACACATCTTTGTAAGAGGTATGATAGACAACACTGTTTATCTACAAAACTCAAACAAATGTAATTTTAGTACAAATTCGTATTGAGAATATTATCCTTGAGTCCACTAGCACAAAAGTGTGCAAACAGTTTGAGAAACTGATGACTCAAAGATATGAAATAAGCATGATAGGTGTCCTCACCTAATTCCTTAAATTTCAGATTAAACAATCTAAAAGAGGCATTTCAATCAACAAAGAAAAAGATGTCAATGATCTGCTAAGAATGTATGACAAAATTGGTTCATCAGTGAATACTCCAATTATGCCCCCTAACATGTTAGGACCTAATCTCAACGGCAAAGCTGTAAATGAGTCTCAGTATAGAGGTATAATTGGACCACTAATGAACCTAACTGCAACCAGACCTAACATTCAATTCTCAACTGCTCTATGCAAGACATCAAGCAAACATAAGGAATCCTACCTTATTTTTGTTGAGAATTTTCAAGTACCTAAATGATACTCCTAGTCTTGGTCTTCAATATCCAAAAAGTTCAGGTCTTGACCTAAAAGGATAATAAGACTTTGACTGTGCTGGATGCAACATGGACAGTAAAAACAATTCAGATGATTGTCAGTTACTTGAAGGCAAGCTTGTTTGCTGAAGTGAAAATAAGCAGCAACCTATAGCTATGTTCTCAATTGAAGCTGAAGATATAGCTGCTGCTGGATGTTATGCCATCATACTATGGATAGAGTCAACTCACTGACTATGATATCATATATGAAAAGTTAAACATAACAATACAATTCTGCACTAAACAAAGCTCATTGATTTCTAACATGTTAGGACCTGATCTTAATGGTAAAGCTGTAAATGAGTCTTAGTATAGAGGTATGATTGGACCACTAATGAACCTAACTGCAAGCAGACCTAACATTTCAATCCTTAAGTGATCTCTATGCAAGATTTCAAGCAAACAAAGAATCCTACCTTAATTCTTAACTGATCTCTATGTTGAGAATTTTCAGGTACCTAAATGGTACTCCCAGTCATGTCTTCATTATTCAAAACGTTCAGGTCTTGACCTAAAAGGATAATGAGACTTTGACTGTGCTGAATGCAACATGGACAATAAAAGCACTTCAGATGCTTGACAGTTGCTTGAAGGTAAGCTTGTTTACTGAAGTGCAAATAAGCATAGCAATCTAGTTAGTCTTAGATTCTCTAACTGAAGCATGAAGATATAGCTGCTGCTGATGTTATTGTGGCCATCATACATGGAGTAAAGAGTTAACTTTATTGACATTATAATCATATATGAAAAGTATACCCATAACAATCCAATTTTGCACTCAAAAAAACAAAGCTCATTAATGTCAGATCAAGAATCATACTCTTAAACGGGACATTGAATTCCTTTCATTCTAACTCAATATCAACTTGCTGATATCTTCATCAAGCCTCTGGATGAGCTAAGTTTCAAAAAATTGATTGTTGAACTAGGTATGCTGAACATTGATTCAAAACCTGAAGCTTTAGTATTAATTGAAGAAAACCAAAGCTTTAGCGCTTTCATCCAAAACTGAACAAATTTTTATATATTAAGTGTCAGTTCTGTTTTTTGCATACAACCTTTAGCTTGTTTAAGTGAAGTAACTGAGCAATCACATATGTCTCATTCATGAATTTCCATGAGCATGTGTGATTTTTTCGCCTTCACTGGAGCACAAATATTAGTCAATTCAAGAACTGAACAAAACTGATTCATTTTCTTCAGTTCAGTTTGTAAAATGATTTTATCTAAGTTGTTGGGATCTCAGATTTGATGATTACAAAACTACATATGCATAAATAAAGAAAGATGAAACAGCAAGGACTTAATGTGATAAATTAAGTTAGCTTTCTATGTAAGCTAGGTTTTCTTGTAAACCCTCTATATAAAGGGTATTAGAGGGGTTTATTTTATATATCAATCATAGTTAGATCTCTCCAATGAGAGTCTAGACACACAAAGAAAATGTGTGTATTATTAGTTAGCTTATTAGTTAGTTTATAGTTTATTATTAGTATGAATAAAGAAAAACCTTGTTCATAACATTGATGTTCTTATTTATTCAGCTACATATTATGTTATTCAATGTTATTATATCCTAGATGGGCTAAATGATTCTCACAATTGGTATCATAGCGGGTTGCTCTTGATATATAGGGTTATGGTTATTACGGCTAATAGTCATGACAGGTTTTACAAGGTTTAAAAATTTTCTTTGTATTTAGCCAATGATTCACAACCACAGGTATTAAGAGTAACGATCTCAACAAGGGTTGCTACTTTTGATGTCGCATAAAGCAGTAATAATGAAGCTTTAAAGTTTTTGATGAGATTTAATAAAGACGATGGTTTGTAACTACTATTATGATGTTGCTTTAGGACTCGATGAAATAATAGCAGGTTGTTTGTGCATGATTCGTGGACGTGTATGGAAGCAGTTAAGGTTGTGGACGCGAGTATTATGGAGAAGAAGCAGCAGGGAATGAGACTTATTATATGAAAACCCTAAATTTAAGGGTTTGACTTATTATGTGTAGATTGTGGGTAAAAGTTTTAACTGCTTTGTGGTTATTGATGGTAATGAAATCCCTGGTTTTTAGTGATTATGAAATCGGCGTGAAAGGTATGTATCTGGTATGACGAGGTTTTTAGAAACAATTATGGTAATGATCCTAAATTTAAGGATTTGAATTTTCTTTCCATAATAAGTTTTAATATGTCTTATTATGGTTGTTCGTGTGATGGGTTTTTAGAATGGGCTGGCATTGATATTGATATGGCAGTAAGTGATATGGGATGATTATACAAAGTAGAAACGTGGGATGAATTGTGTATATGGTTTGAAAAAGGTTGTTGTGCGAACAAATATTTACATTAGTACTGCTGGTATTATACATTAATGCTGCTAATGGTTCTTAATGATGCTTCGTGATTAGGTCAGTTAACTATTTCTGCTGTTAGTCTAGTTTAATGCTGCCAGGTATACGATTAATGATGCTAGTATTGTTGGTTAATACTGTTGGATTTGTTGTTTCTACTGCTAGCATATAGCAGTTAATACTGCTAGGTCGTTTCTAGTAGTTAATACTGCTCGTACACATTAGTACTGTTGGGCTTGATTTTTAGTACTGCCAGAGTACTTTCTACTGCTAGCATTGTTCGATGTTGGACAACAGACGCATTTGGATCTCGGATAGAACTGTTTTTAACAAAAGTTTGTTCTTAATTATTTATGGCTCGTTTTGGAGATTATTTGAAGATGTGATTATAAAGATAGTTGATTATCACTTATTTGATGTTGTAGTTGAGTTTCATAGATGCGTGTTCTTATCATATCTCAAATGGCTTACAACATTTGGAGGTAACTTGTTAGTGCTTAGAAACGATGTGACGAAGACTTGACAAATCTAGCAAAGGTGTGTGATTTTTCTTATGGTGCTCAATGCTCACATTTGCTATCACCTAGTATGTGTCTCATAGAAGATGAGGATTTTTGTCAAGAGTTTGCGGTCTACTTATATTTCACAGATTTATTTATAAGTTCGACGTCACGTGGATAGTGCAAGACATAAGACACAAGTTTGGAAGATTCTACTTCTTCGTTAAATTCGTTATACTCAGTTTTCTTCATTAGTGATCACTACATAGAGCCTACAGAGTTCGAGATTCAAAAGATGGTAAACATATTGGTTTCAAGGAAAGCTTATTGATTAAATGTTTAACCATCTATATGCACCACTTAAGGGGAAGTGTTTACAAGTTGCTTATCTACAGAAGACCCCTATTAGATGATTACAAAAAGGGGAAGAAGACTACAGAGATATGATTTGCAGCTTATTTATGTGTGGTGGAATGTTCAAGAAGATCTTAAGTCAAGGGGAAGCATTGAAGATTTTTTCATTCATGAAGATTGTTTTGTAATATCAAATAGGGGAAGATTGTTGGGATCTCAAATTTAATGATTACAAAACTACATATGCATAAATGAAGAAAGATGAAACAACAAGGACTTAATGTGATAAATTATTCCTTTTATACACCAAGGAAACCCTAATGGGCCTACAAAATGCGTTAAGTGATCATGCATATCTATTCCTAATATAACTCATGCATATCATATAAGCAATACTAACTATATATGACTAACAGTACTAAATATAGGGGAAGATTGTTAGGATCTGAGATTTGATGATTACAAAACTAAATATGCAAAATTAAAGAAAGATGAAACAACAAGGACTTAATGTGAAGTATTAAGTTAGCTTCCTATGTAAGCTAGGTTTTCTTGTAAACCCTCTATATAAAGGGTATTAGAGGCGTCTGTTTTAGATATCCAAAATAGTTAGAATAGCAGACTTCTCAATGAGAGTCTAGCAAAAGCGTGTGTGTGTTCACGTTTAATAGTAGTAGTTAGTTTATTAGATAGTTAGTGTAGCCTCAAGGATTGTGGATCTTTGTTACAGTTTGTAACCATTTATTCTGATCAAATTAATGAAGGCCTGAATGTTTAGTAGTAAAACCTTGTTTAACAACATTACTGTTCTTTATAATTTCCGCTGTGCTTATTAATGTTGTTTGTAAAACTAATCCTAGATGGGCAAAATGATCTCTACATAAGTCTTCAGCTTTCTTTCAAGTGAAGTAACTGAGAAATCACATATGTCTCATTCATGGATTTGCATGAGCATTTGGGGTTTTGTCGCCTTCGCTAGAAAATTGATGATGATGAAGATTACAATAATCTGTTCAGCATAACATAACACCAAACCTGAACCTAGTTCATTTTTTTTCAAACATCAATCTCAATGTCAGTTTTAAAACAAATGTAATGCTCAAAAGTAATATTTTTTAAAATAATTTCCTTTTCAAAGAATTTATTTAATTAAAATATATGAACATAGAACATCCAAAAGTTAGAATGACTTCATCATCTTTCTCTCACCTACTTTTTTAGTGAATACACGGCTGTTCACTATTCTAGGTGTCAGATACATGCTTTGCTGACTTTCATTTAATATAAAGTTTAGCATATATATTGAAAACAAACCCTAAACATTCCTTATAACTTCATAAACCCTAGATTTCTTTTCACCAACTCATAACTTCCAAATGGCAGTTACCAAATTATCAAAGTTAAAAGTGAAAATTTCTCAAATCATATAATCCACCACACCTATCACAACTTATTTTCTCATGAACACAGATCAAACTCACCAAACACACACACACACACAAAATCAAAAATAAATCAAATCATCAAAACCCTAATCACATCAAATGGAAAACCAAGAACAAAATCCTCTATAACAAGAACAACCCTTTGTTGCTGCTAAACAAGTAGGCTTCAACCTTGAAGATATCATCCTCAACACAACAATGAGGTTGCTCTTCTATACTCAGAACACAATAACCAAGATTACTTCAAATGTGTTTCTGATTCATTTCCTAATGTTGTCTTAGAAAATCATTCACTAAATCTCCAAACATGTATAAGGAATACCTAGCTGAGTTTTGGTACTCATCTAAAACTCTTGAAAACACTAAGGTTTTCTTCTCAACTCGCATTGGTGGTATCTATGGCAAAGTAGGGGTAAACACTTTTATGAATGACATTGGTACACATTATCTCCCTCACTCTAGTGAGTATGTTGCTCCATCATCCTTTGACATAGTAAGGCCACGGTTTGAAACAATTAGGTATAGGGAAGTTGTTCCTACCAAAGGGACTCTTAAAAAGAGTCTTCTTCCTCCTATATGGAGGTTACTAATGGCACAGATCATCTAGTGTTCAGGAGGTAAAACTGGAGGCTTTGATCAGATAACCAACAAAGATGCCATTATACTGTATAGTTTAGCAAATGGGATCAACATTGACTATGCCAGTATCTTTTGGGAAGACATCATCATCAAACTGAACAAGAAACATAGGGAAAAGGTTGTTACCATACACTAGATTTCTATCCCTATTGATGATGCACAAAATAAATGAAGGCTATGGAGATGGAGAACTCACACTCTACCCCACTCAAGTTTTTAGTGTCAACAATTGGGCACTGAAGCCCAAACAACCTAAAGAACCTCCCTTCACAACCCACATGTTGGCTATAAACTCTACAGATAAGCCAGTAGCATATAAAGCTCCCAAGCCCTCTTCCAATGTTGAGAGGGTTCCCCAAGGCACAAAGTCTAAAGCTAAACCTGGACACAAGAAGCATTTAACTTATTTAAAATAACCCTCTGTATCCAACAAAGAGGCAACAAAAGGTGGGTCCTCTAAAGCACCTACCAGTTCCAAAACAGGCCATTCTAAGAAAAGAAAAGAGTCCAGCTCGGCCATAGACTCAAACCCAAGCTAGCCTCCAGTTTCTACACCTGTGGATACTGGAATGCATAAAGAGGACTGGCAAGCAACTCGTGGCCCAACCTCTTTAGGGGTCACCAATGAAGCAAGAGCCAAACCTAATCTCAGTAGTGATATGTCAGCATCTAATTTAAATAAACCTATTTGTTCATCATCTGTAATTATTCACTCTTAGTTTGCATCAGGATGTGATGTTTCAACAGATTCTATAGCTAAAGCTGATATTGGATTATCTTCTCCTAGTGATTTTATACCTCAACAACAAGGTATGAATGAAGGAACTAACAACACTTTATAAGATTACTTATTTACAGGTACTGACCTACATGTTCTTGCAGACCAAACCGAATCTGTTAGTGAAGGGTTGGAAACTATCCTCACTTAACCTATAATAGAAAAAGGGGCTAGCTCGGTTGCAAGGGGCCAGCTCCATTGCTAGACAAGTTGAGGAAAAAGAAGCCTCTAGCACAATTAATTTAGAAGATTTGGCAAAGCTAGTGTCAAATGTGCAACCTAGCTTCAAAGACCTAGACTCGCCTGAAGATGATCCTGTCATTGTTGTTGATGATAGTAATGAAGATGAGGAGGATGAGGTTCACACTACTACAAATGTTGAAACTGAAGACACATCAATTTCAAAATCCTCATCTCCCAGGTCTTCTCAAATTCAAGAGCTTACTAATCAGGTCCTTATTCTCTAGTCTCAAAAGCATAAACTGGAACTTGAGACAAACAAAGCTAAAGCTGCTCTCCTTAAAGCTCAGCCCTCATTTCCCATGTAAGATAGCTCAATAAGCTTCTAGTAAAGTCTTTACAAACTGAATTCTCAAAGATCTTATCTGCTTATGACTTTAGCAGCTCACTACCAACTGAGCTGAAGGACCTTCCCTCTAAGTTTAATGAACTGACTGAAGAAGTAAAAGGGTTAAATAAACAAGTTCATGAATTAGAAATTGAGCTACCAGGAGATTTGAAAGAAATTCCCACCAAGCTAGAGGACTTTACAAAAACTATCACCATTCTAACATCTTAAGTCGCTGAACTGGGGGGGGGGGGGGGGGGGGGGGGGGGGGGGGGGGGGGGGGGGGGGGGGGGGGGGAAGACCTTACACTGGGAAATTCCATCGGAATTTTTTTTTTTTTTTTTTCCCCCCCCCTTTTCACTACCAGTACAGGTATGCAATCATTCCAATCAATGCTAAAAACCTTGGATGCTCTTCCGGGTCTCTTGTTAAATGTCACAAAAGCCTTAAACAAGTTTACTCAGGTTTTAGATTCCGCCTCATTAAAAGTTGGAGATCAAAGTGTTCCTTCAGCAGGCCAAGCTAACACTATGCCTGCTGAAGGAGAGAAGAACACAAATTAAGCAACCATCTCCTGGCTTTTTTAAAGAAGAGCTCAAAGGAATGTTGAAAAAGAAAACCTGAACAGCCAACAACCAAAACCAATTCCCTCAATCATCACAACCACTACTCAAATGAAATCTCCTCTCCAAAGTCCACAAAAAAGCTTCTCTCAACCCGAGGGGAGCATATCAAGAAAGACAAGGGCAAAAAGGCAATGTCTTTAAAGGAGGCTGAGAAAGAAAGTACTAACAGTGATTCTAATAAAGATATGAAACTCATATGACTGGCTCTATGGATTTATGGTTGAACCCTCTAGGACAAAGAAGATAAAGAAGTTTGATTTTATCACTAAAGATGGAAGGCATATCCATCTAACTAAAGAAGAAATCAATCATCAAAAGAAACTAGAGGAAGATGCCAAAGCTAAAGCAACCAAACAAGAAAGGGAAGTAAGGAAAGCATAATGGGTTGATCTACTTGGTCCAGAAGTGGCGAAAAGTACTACAATGACAAGTTATAATATGACAGATACTATGACAAAATGCTTAATAGAAGAGCAGTATCAAGAATCACCAACTATGATGTATTAACTAGAAAGGGTCTAATTACACTCAAAGTGTACAGAGAGGGTGGTACAAGTGAAATTATTCCTAATTTCAAAGCCAGTGATCTACACCTTGGTGAATGGAGAGAAGTGATGAAAGCATGTCCCAACAGAACTGGATAAGGATGAGAAGCCATCTATAAACAGATATGTACAACAATGGACTACATCCACATGACTAAAGCAGAACTAGGTATAAACTTGGATATTCCTCTAAGAAAACAGGACCCTCTTGACAAACTAAATGATCTCGCAATCAAGAAGAGAAAACATGCTGATGACATCCATGACTAATTCAAAGCAAACAAAAGGCTTAACTCATCAGTTCAATATAAATATCATTTGACTGGTACTATGCTAAATGAACCTATCCTTGGTATGATCATGTTCAACTCTTACCAAAGACAAGATTTTGTTACCATTGAAGATCTGAAAGATTTCTCGAATACCATGCTATATACTATACACGAAATCTTCTTCAGACGACATCAAGAAACTGGGCTGGATGATCATGCCAGGACCTTCAGCTCCATTCTGCTTGCTGAAGTTGATAAAAGAAATCTAAATCCACTCAAGCAGATAAGAGTCATTAAGCAGCTGAGGCTGTAGAATGTAATCTTTTGTGATAACTTTATCTTTTGTAAATGTGTTGTAATGAAAGTTAGAATGAAAGGTTATCAGTTTATGTTGTTCAATTTATATCAGTTGTATAAGAAGAAGTTGTTTTACTCACTTACATCTGATTTTAAAATAGGCTATTTATATATTCAAATAGGGGGAGATTGTTGGGTTCAGTTCCTGAGCCCTTTAGTCTTTCAGTAGATTTAAACATAAAATCCCCTAAGAGTTTCTCAAGCTGAAGTCTTTCAGTTTGAGTCGTTGAAGCTCCTTCAGCGTTAGTTCTTTAGGTCCTTAGAACCTTGAGAAGTATCTTCACTTCAATGTATGCGGTGATACATAAACTAAAGAAGGACTCTTGGTAAGAGCTTCAACTCAGCTTGGTTGACAATTTCAAGCTGAACGTTGTCTATCTCCTTAACAGAAGTTAAAACATGTTGTTTCACTTCTAGAAGGTTTACAACGCGGGAAAAGATTGCTTTATGTCAAAAGGAATAAAGCAATCTCGTTGGGAAATGTTACTTCTAAAGTTGGTATAAAAGTACATCAACTTTCCTTAAAGAACTATACTTGGTACTATAAAGCATGTGTACATTAAATGGTAGCTCAACCACTCATTTAATGCTTGACATGTGTATTAGGTTAACTTGTAAAACCTAATCCCTTTGCCTATAAAAGGAAAGGGATTCCTAGAGTAAATGCTATATTCCAATTAATGTGATACACATTTAAGAGTTCATTTATCTCTCAAACAAACTGAATGGTACTACTGAAGCTAAAACTTCAGTTTAGTCATAAGTAGTTTAAATTCTTACTCTCTTAACCTTGGTTATAGTTTAAGTTCGATGTAGATAACACCCCAATTTTCATTTAACCACCTTGCTAATCCGCAAGCAAGGTGTATCATAGATTCTTTATTTGATTCTAATAAGAACCTATACGTTGAAAAGTACTTTTGTATGTTTTAAACTTATTCTTTATATTCTTCATATATATCTGTTTAAAACTCACTTCGTTGTCATGAAATCTAATTAGTTTAAATTGATAAACCTTATATCAGATTCCAAGGGACCAACAGTTCACGAATGTGATGCATGTCAGAGGGTTGGTAACATATCTTCCCATAATCAAATACCCTTAAGTAACATTCTCGTAAGTGAAGTCTTTGATATTTGGGGTATTGTTTTCATGGGACCCTTTCCGTCGTCACGAAATAACTAATACATTCTCATAGCAGTCGATTATGTTTCAAAATGGGTTGAGGCTGAAGCATTACCAACTAACGACGCACGTGTTGTAGTTAAGTTCCTTCGAAAATTGTTTTCAAGATTCGGGGTCCCAAAAGCACTAATAAGTGTTCAAGGGACACACTTCTGCAATTCTCTTCTTGAGAAAACATTGAAGAAATACAGAGTGACCCACAGGCTTGCTACCCCTTATCACCCATAAACAAGTGGTCAAACCAAAAACACTAACCGTGCCATTAAACGCATCTTACAAAGGACTGTGAATGGAAATAGATAAGAATGGGCGGATAAACTCGATGATGCACTTTGTGCATTCAGGACCGCCTATAAGTCACCAATTGGAAGTACCCCATTTAGGATTGTATATAGAAAAGCATGCCACCTTCTAATTGAAATGGAACATAAAGCATATAGGCCTTTTAAGAAAGTAAATCTCGATTTAGATACCGCATGAAAACATAGAAACTTACAATTAAAAAAATTAGAAGAATTGAGAAATGAAGCCTATGAGCATTACCATGCATACAAAAAAAGGACAAAGCGATGGCATGATGCCAAGATTATGGATAAAGAGTTTCATAAAGGAGAAGAAGTTATAGTTTTTAATTCAAGGTTAAAACTCTTCCCTGGAAAATTAAAAACGAGATAGTACGGGCCTTACACCGTTAACAATGTATTTCCTTATGAAACGGTAGAGGTGTGTGGTAAGGATGGAGTTAGTTTCAAAGTTAATAGGCATAGATTAAAGAAATACTACGGAGGAGATGTTAATGTTGTAAGAGAAACTCTTTACTTCGTAAAAACGTAAAGCACGTCTTAAGTCTAGCTTAAAGACTCGTTAATAAACAAAAGTGCTTGTCGAGAGACAACCCGTATTTTTATCAATAGAATTCATTTAATTTTCTTTATATTAGTTGGTTTGTATGTTTCTTACTTTGTTTTGCAGGTTCTCACATCAAGGAAATGGAATTCGAGGTCACATCAACTCGTATTCATGTGGCGAAAATACTTTTGTTTGAGCGTAAACTCTTCAGTTACACCGTAAGTCGTAACTAGTTATAACAAAAAAATTATAATTATTTTTTGACATGATTACGGCGTAACCCAACTCTTGGTTACGCCGTAACTTCTTTCTGAAAACCTTAATTTAGCTCGAAACTTTTACAAAACCATGTATAATTAAATGAACTTTGTGGGTACGTTCTCTGGAAACCCTCACGAGACTTCACTTGTCTATTTAGGCCACCAAGTGGTTTAAAAGGCTCGTTGCATATGCTAAATGCAACTGTGATTCCTACGAAAGTGAGTTAGGTTTTCCTATATAATTTTATTTTGAACGTTTAATGCATGTAGTTTATTTAGTGATTTTAGGGGATATGAGTTTGCTCAGGATTCGCTTGTCAAGAGCTCGGGGAGTCTCCCATTTTAATTCTACTCTTATTTTTGAAATTCATTTCCTTTAATGTACAATAGGGACTTTGTACAAACCAAGTAGGGGGATGGGATTAGAATTGCCACTTGACCTATATTTTCCTTCAATTTTCTAGTTTTCTTTGAAAATTGTGTAAAATTTTAAAACTTTTAACAAGTTTTCAATTTTCTTGTTTTCTTTGAAAATTGTGCAAAATTTTAAAATTTTAACATGTTTTTCTTACTGAACTACAATAGATCTTTGCCGAGCGCACTATTACCCTTTATTTCAATTGGTGAGGTTAAGCCTAATGATTCCATTTTCATCTATTATACAAAAATCCACCAAAAATATGAGTGTGCTGGTAGTATTGTAGAGTTTAGAACTTAACCTGTACATCATTTCGAGACCTAATTGATTAACAGGAATAGACTGTTCAAGAAGTCAACACTTAGGATTTTACCCCAAACAGCCTATATGTGTGTGTTTATCGACTTGTTACACTGACTTGTCGACCTCCTGTGTAAAACCCCTTGTTGCACTCATTCTTAGTGCAAGACATCCCTAGATCACCCTATTGAGCCAATATTTGTTTGAACCCTTTATGTTAATATTTCATTACACCAATTCGCCTTAGCCAACCCTGTAGTCTATATTTTCTCTGTGTTGAAATCTTTGGCTACTTAAGTCCATGGTTCGGGGAAATAGGTTAGGAAATTTTTTCGTGTTCATGGAAGACCTATCATTTTTGATCTATAAAGACCCCCTATATAATCACTTTTGATATTGTTCATCTCAAGTGGGAGGATATGTGCATTGTATTTACCATATGCTACAGGGGTAATAAAAAAGAGAAAAATATAAACCTTTGTAGCATATGTATGTTAGTTACGTGTTATAAAACCAACAAGTTGTTAAAAATATGAAGATGGTGTAACTATAAGCCATCTATGTGCTCGAGATATAAATATGGGGCAACTATAAGCCATATGTATGATTGTGAAGGTTGGGATAGTAGCCTATTATTTTGGATCAGATTCTCGTACTTGGAAACTTGGACTTATAGATGGACGGTAGCTAGTTATGACAACCTTAGATTATTTAGACTACGTGTTTTGTTTATTTTGTTTACCACCAATTAAATGTGTATCCCATGTCTTATCCTACCCTTTTCAAATAATTCTGACCTTTAACCTGCTCGAGTTAAGGAAAGAGCAATCACATGTGTCTCGTCCATGAATGTGGCCAAGCATGTGTGGTTTTGTCGCCTTTTCTGGATCGGTGGTATCGGAACGAATCAATCACCTGTTTAAACCTGTGTTTGTCACCCTTGTTGCCCTTAAGAGCTTTTTAGACCCTAATTCTAACTGGTGCAGATTTGTGTACTTTCTAAGCCTATGATAGAATACATGTGTTAATACATATAAACCCATAAAAACGTTTATTTTATTGTATGATCTTCTCATGTTTTGTTGATAACATTTAGTAAAATCTCTATGAAAGTAAAAACGTCTTAAACGTTTATTTTCCATTTTTAAGCATCACTTTAAATTTCATACAAAACAAGTAAAGTAATATTTGCATCATAAATAGCATCATCATTTGCATCATATCTTAAGGTAATCTTACAAGATTACACATGATCTATCAAAATTTTGCAAATCAAAATTTGGATTGTGTTACTGTGCACCAGTTCCCTTCGATATAAAAGCCAGTTCTGTTCTACAACAGATCGGCGGAACCGGCCTACAATAAATTTTATGGCTATAAATACCAAGCCATTTCTCTTGTTTATTCACACCTTTCTAACTAAAAACTCTCTTATCTACTGAGTATTCTCTTTATTCTTCCATAGTTTTATTTAGCATTTTGTAGGTAATTCTCTTTAAACAAGAAATTGCCATACACCCCTTCAAGACGATCAAGTTCCAAGAATCTTGTCTTGCATCTCAATAGCATCTTCAAGTTCACCTCGCTGAATCTTCTATATCATTTAGTAGTTGTAGTTGTATTCTCCATCATTATAAAACTAGAGTAGTGTTGTTGGGTTGATTTTACCGAGTGAAGAATCTCATATCTAGCTTTGTTTCATTAAAAGGTGTAAGCAATGTTGTGAGGCTTCTCCGCCGGTTAAAGGAGATTGGTGACTAGTGTTTACAAACTCTCGAATAGGCGACTCGGGGAGTGGAGTAGGGCAAGGAAGGTGTCTTTGTAGCCGAACCACTATAAATACTTGTGTCTCGGTTATCTCTTTCTAACTTTACTTTTACTTGTCTTATTTCTATTCTCAAACGTCAATATCGTACAAACTTCACATAAGATCAAAACAAATTTGAAAAGGTGGTAGAAACTATTCAACCCCCCTTCTAGTTTTCCACAATTGGTATCAAGAGCAAGGTTACCAAAGCTTTTTAAAATATATTGTATTTTAAAACTTTAAAACGATTATGGATTTGGAAAACTACAAAGAAGGTAAGTCTATGCAACGACCACCTCTCTTTGAGGCTAATTGTTTTTTATATTGGAAAAACCGCTTTGAAACTTATGTGAAGTCTAAAGATATTGATCTTTGGTATATTATAGTTTATGGTAACTACAAACCTACCATCAAAGACAAAGATGATAAAGATGTAGTTATCACTTATGAAAAATTTGATGAAAACCATAATAAAATGATTTCCTAAAATGATGAAGCAAAAATGGTTTTATACAATGCTTTACCGAAAAAGGAATATGAAAGGATTTTCATGTGTGATACGGCTAAGGATATTTGGAATTCCTTAATAATTACCCATCAAGGTAACCAACAAGTTAAGGATAATAAAATAGACCTCTTTGTTCAAAAATATGAAGAATTCATCATCTCAGATGATGAAACCATCGATTGTGCTTTAGCTAGATTTAATACTATTATTACATCACTAAAATTACTTGATGAATCTTTTTTAAGTCGTAATCATGTCAGGAAATTCTTAAGGGCTCTTCCCACTAAATGGTGCCCGAAGGTCATGGCACTAGAGGAATCCAAGGACTTATCAACTCTACCTCTAGATGAACTTATTGGCAATCTAAAAGTCTATGAGGTAGTACTTGAAAAGGACTTGGAGACCTCTAGGAACAAGAAAGAAAAGTATAAATCACTTGCTATCAAAGCAAGAAAAGTCCTAAGTGAAGAGGAAGCAACCTCTTCGGATAGCAATGATGAAGAGTATGCCATGGCGGTAAGAGATTTCAAAAAATTCTTTAGAAGAAGAGGGAAGTTTGTTCGTCAACCTCATGACGACAAAAGGAACTTCCGAAAAGCAAAGGAAGATATAAAGGGGAAAGATAATCGAAGATACTTCAAGTGTGGTGATCCAAATCACTTCATTAGTGATTGTCCCAAACACTCCGCCAATGATCAAAAGGCGCTCGTTGTTGGATGTTGAAGCGATAGTGAAGATGACTCTAAGAAGGAAGAAATATGTCTCATGGCTCTTGACGATAATAAGGTATTATCCGACACTCCCTGCTATAGTAGTTCGTCTTTAGATAATGAATCATGGTAAAATTATGATAAACTATGCAAAATTAGTCTTAAGATCATTAACAAAAACAAACAACTAAAGACGAAAAATGAAGAACTAAAAAAGGAATAGGATACTAGCTCTAAAACTAGCTAGCTTCGAAAATAGTAGTTCATCCTTGCAAAAAATGCTTGAAATGCAAAAACCACCTAAAGATAAACATGGAATAGGATACACAGATGACATAGCTTCTACTAGCAACACGAAACCAAAAAAGTTAGGCCCTAAAAATGCCGAAATGCCCTATGTAGAACCGGCATGGCCGGTTAACTCTGCAAGAGAACCGACTAGTTCTAACGAACAGAACCGTCTCTCTACAGCAAAAATGAAAAATGCAAAGAACTTAGGAAATAACATTGTAAAGAAAAATGACTCCGTGTTAATAACTAGAAAATCCTCTATTAAAATCTCTAAAAGTGTCAAACAACCACCAATCCTAAAACTTGGGCAAGGGCTTGGAAAGAGTAAAATCCAAACACACCCTAGAACGCCTTATAGGAAATCCAACACTCTATATCCTAAAAGTAACTATCATCAAGTTAGTTGTGACTATGGAACACAACAAGAATATCAGTTCCAACCTCCTATGTTCAACTAATAGGGTCCTTGTCCTCCGTTTCCTTACATAGGTCAACCAAATGGTATGCATAACTCTAATGGACCCATGAGATATTAGGGGCCAAATGCTTGAGTTACCTTATGATTATAGGTACATCTAAAAGTTAAGTTAGAACCAGATGAATGGATCAAGGATAGTGGTTGCTCAAGACACATGATGGATAACAAAGATCTCTTCTCATCCTACAAGACTATAGACGGAGGTAATGTAGTATTCGGTGAAAACACGAAAAGCAAGATCGTCAGAAAAGGTACAATCACTCATAACTCTCTCACCATTCATGAGGTAAGTCACATAGAAAATTTAGGATTTAATCTACTTAGTATAGGGCAAATTTGCGATAAAAAATGCAAAGTGCTATTTAGTGAAACCGGTAGCAAAATTATTAAAAAATGACATTACCATAGGAAGGGGAATTAGGAAAAATGGTCTTTACATAATGAAAATGGGAAACTCTCCAAAAGATAGTCTTTGCTTAACCTCAATAAATGATACTTCGACCTTATGGCATCGAAGATTGGGTCACGCCAATATGCGACTTATACAATCGCTATTATCTAAAGAGCTTTTAAGGAGTTTGCCTAAACTAAAATTTAAAAGTCATTTTTGCAATGCTTGTAATATTGGAAAACAAATACACACAAGTCATAAACCTAAAAATATGGTTTCAACCTCTAAATGTCTAGAACTTTTTCACATGGACTTGTTTGGTCCATCGGCCGTCCAAAGCTACGGAGGAAACTTCTACACTTTGGTCATAGTCGACGACTACTCAAGATATACATGGACAAGATTTTTAAAACACAAAAATGAAGCTTTTGACCACTTTGAAATTTTAAGTAAAAGAATTCAAACTCAAAAAAGGTTGCCCCATTATATCTATACGCACTGATCATGGTCGGGAATTTGATAACGAAGTATAATTTGGAGCCTTTTGTGATGCTAATGGTATCATTCATAACTTTTCGGCTCCACGTACTCCACAATCAAATGGCGTAGTAGAATGTAAAAACCAGACTTTGCAAGAAATGACCAGAACAATGCTTAATAAACAATCTATTCCTCAATTTTTTTGGTGTAATGCCGTCGACACCTCTACTTATATCTTAAATAGGATTCTTATTAGACCTTTCCTAGGAAAGACTCCTTATGAGCTTTTCAAAGGGAAAAAGCCCTCCTTAGAATATTTCAAAGTCTTTGGTAGCAAATGCTTTATTCTTAATACTAAAGACTATCTCACTAAGTTTGACCCTAAGTCCACCGAAGGCATATTCCTCGGTTACTCACCTAATAGTAAAGCTTATGTTGTTCTCAATAGAGAAACCATGAGGGTCGAAGAATCTCTAAATGTGAAATTCGATGAAAGTCCCCCTCCTACGACACCACCTTTAGAAGATGATGATGTCCTTGAAAATGAAAATATAGAAAGACAAGAAAAAGACTTAGAAATCAAGGAAAATGAACCATTAAACAAGGAAATCCCAAACATTAAGGAATCTAAAGATCATCCCTTAGAAACCGTCATAGGTAGTCTAAACGAAAGAACCTTAAGATCTCAAGTTCAAAGTCAAAGTAACTTCTTTTGTTTTGTATCCTCCGTTGAACCCAAAAACATAAAAGAAGCCATTCAAGACGAAAGTTGGACTATGGCTATGCAAGAAGAACTAAACCAATTTAAAACAAATGACGTTTGGAGTCTTGTCCCTCCTCCTGAAAACCAAACTATCATAGGAACTAAATGGGTCTTTAAAAACAAGCTAGACGAAAACGGTATTGTATCAAGGAATAAAGCTAGACTTGTTGCTCAAGGATACAATCAACAAGAAGGAATAGATTTCGATGAAACCTATGCTCCCGTAGCAAGATTAGAATCTATAAGAATCCTTCTTGCATATGCTTGTGCACATGACTTCAAGCTTTATCAAATGGATGTCAAAAGTGCTTTTCTAAATGGTTTTATAAATGAAGAAGTCTTTGTTGCTCAACCTCCCGGGTTCATTGATTTTGAAAAACCTAACAATGTCTTTATACTAAAAAAGGCTCTTTAACAAGCACCCAAAGCTTGGTACGATAGACTTAAGGCCTTCCTCATCAACCACAATTACACCATGGGATTAGTAGATAACACTCTATTTACTAAGAAAAGAAAATCACATATCATCATCGTTCAAATCTATGTGGACGACATCATTTTCGGCTCAACTTGTCAAGATCTTTGCAATGATTTTTCAAAAATCATGCACGACGAGTTTGAGATGAGCATGATGGGTGAATTGAATTTCTTTCTTGGTTTACAAATCAAACAACTAGAAGATGAAATCTTTTTCAACCAATCAAAATATGTCAAAGAAATGCTAAAGAAATTCGGTCTCGAAGACTCCAAACCTATCAAAACTCCTATGGCATCCGAAACCAAACTCACTCGAGATGAAGACGGTGAACCCATTGACGACACTAAATACCGTGGCATGATTGGTAGCCTTCTCTACCTAACGGCTAGTCGACCGGAAATCATGTTTAGTGTTTGTCTATGCGCCCGTTTCTAAGAAGCTCCAAAAACTTCCCACCTTGAAGCGGTAAAAAGAATATTTAGATATATTAAAGGAACCTCTCGCCTAGGATTATGGTATCCCAAAGGAACGAGAGTAGAAACCATTGTCTATGCCGACTCTGATCATGCAGGAGACTATGTCGATCGCAAAAGCACACGCGGTGTGTGTACATTCATGGGATGTTGTCTCACATCGTGGTTTTCCAAGAAACAAACTGCTTTAGCCATCTCTACCACCGAAGCCGAATATGTTTCAGCCAGAAAAGCTTGCCAACAAGCCTTATAGATGAAACAAGCTCTTATAGACTATGATATAAACCTAGAAAATATACCCGTTCTTTGTGACAATAAAGGTGCCATCGATCTTAGCAAAAACCCTGTTCTTCATTCTTGCACAAAACATATAAAAATCCGTCACCATTTTCTTCGTGACAATGTTTAAAAGGGGAACATCTCAGTTGAGAAAGTCTCCTCCGAAGACAACATTGTCGATATTCTAACCAAACCACTCAAAAGAGAACCCTTCAATCTACTTAGACTAGGACTCGGTCTCATGGAACCTAACACCTAAAAGGTATACTCTTTCTCTGTTTATCTATCTCTTTGAGTCTAGGAATCTTTTTACTCAAAAAAACATTCGGGAAGTTTTCATATGCATTATGGATATACTATATGTAATCACATTTAAATAAAACCCGAATGAATTTCTTTTCCAAAAATCAATTCTCACAAACAGGACATTTTAAAATAAAATTTTTGCATTGATTAATACAAAAAAAATGTTTTTCGCATCACATATGTCTCTTGAACGTCTATAATGGAACACATGATCAATATGTCGTTTCAAACACGTTCAGTTGTAGCCACATCAAATCAAGAAGACTTTGGGTTATCTCATGTATATGTATATATAAATATTCGTTTGTTTTTCTTTAGAGTCGAGATAATCACACCTCCAACATTGGTTCATATAGGCCCACACTATAAAATAAAATTGCTGCTATAGTTGCCGGTTCCATTGGCTTTCTAAATCCGGTTTTGTTTTGTAAACAGAACCGGCAACACTGTACATCAGTTAGTTTAAATACTAATTTTAAACTTCTACCTCAACAAATTCCCTCCAAATCTAACCTATCAGTCCTAACCTTAGGCAAATCCAATGATTAGATCTTCTCCAAAATATCAAGCAATGCATTAAACTCTAACAATTTTTCTATAAAATGGTTGATCCAAACACTAGTTATCTTGTCCAAAGATCAAAGAATATGCCTAAAGATAAGAAACTTAACTTTAAGCGCACCGCTAGGATGAGTGTCCATCCTTGTTGCTTCTCCAACCCACATCCGATATCTCCTCCTTATAATCCCCTATCACCACCCATCGACTATCAAACGACCCCTCCATCAACTTCAAATTCTTCACCACTACTCTTTCTCGTATTCTCCCCGGGGATCTTACATAGCAAACTCTTAGTTACTCCAAAGTCAACACCACCACCTTTGACTTCTCCTCTACCGGCTCCAACCCAACCATCCAAACACTCCTCACCGTTGGCCATCAACATCGATCCTATCGAACTCTTGTTTTCCACTCCTCCCACCTCTCCCCAAGCTCACTTTGACATGCTTGAAGACCTTCCACCAACAACAACTAACTCTCCACCTCCTAGACCATCCTTCGACTCTATTGAGCATATAGCTAATGAACCCCTACCTCTTCTGAATATGGAACTTCCTCTCCCATCATTGCCACCACAATTTCCAACTTCTTCTCCTCCTCCTCCAAAATTATCAAACCCAACTTCCACCTTCCCACCTCTTTCACCATTAGGACCAAACAATCCTTTTCCCTTGCTAACTCATGAAATATTTTATGACCATTGCCAAAGAACACAAATTATTGTTGACAATCTCCGAGATGAGATGCGGTTCATTCTCAATCATATTCTAGATCGTCTCAATGTTCTCTCGCACCATTTCTAGACTAGGAGATTAGAACTAAAATAAATTCATATTTCATTAAGAATCTCTTGTTTTCTTAATATTATGATCAATAAATGTTGTAATCAATCAAGTTATGATATTTCTATTATTGTGTTCTCTAAAAATTGCATTTTGTTATATTATTTTGTAATAAGGTACAGGGTTTTGACTTTTCACGTCAGCTGGTTCCCTTGGGCTACGAAGCCGGTTCCATTCATAGAACAGAACCGGCAATGACGGTTCTACAAAAGCGATTTTTGTTTCTTGGCTTCTAACCTTTCTTTTGTAGGTACTCCTATAGCAAGGGGGAGCATATCTCTTTGTATCTAATTTTTTGTTTACAGCTCATTCTTAAAATTGAGGATCCTAAAACAAGGGGGAGCATAAAACCTTTTCATATGTTCACTTATAAATTTGTTTTTAGAAACCTTTTTCTTAGTCTTGTCACCTTTTTGTTTTGACAAAAAGGGGGGGGGGAAGTAAAATAGGAGAAGGGAAGTAAAATGTACCCAAACACTCAAAACAAATCTATTTTAAACTAATTTACTTCCATAAAGATTTTAGTTTTGTCATCAACAAAAAAGGGAGATTGTTAATACAAACAAACCCATAAAAAATGATTATTTTTTTGTACGATCTTCTCATGTTATGTTGATAACATTTAGTAAAATCTCTATGAAAATAAAAATATCTTAAACGTTTATTTTCCATTTTTAAGCATCACTTTAAATTTCATACAAAACAAGTGAAGTAATAATTGCATCATAAATAGCATCATCATTTATAGCATATCTTAAGGTAATCTTACAAGATTACACATGATCTCTCAAGATTTTGCAAATCAAAATTCGGATTGTGTTACTGTGCGCCGGTTCCCTTCGATATAAAAGTCGGTTCTGTTCTGTAACAGAACCGGCCTACAGTAAATTTTATGTCTATAAATACCAAGTCATTTCTCTTGTTTATTCACACATTTCTAACTAAAAACTCTCTTATCTACTCATCATTTTCTTTATTCTTCCATATTTTATTTAGCATTTTGTAGGTAATTCTCTTTAAACAAGAAATTGCCAAACACCCTTTCGAGACAATCAAGTTCTAAGAATCTTGTCTCACATCTCAATAGCATCTTCAAGTTCACCTCGCTGAATCTTATATATCATTTAGTAGTTGTAGTTGTATTCTCCATCATAGTAAAACTAGAGTAGTGTTGTTGGGTTGATTCTACCGAGTGAAGAATCCGATATCTAGCTTTGTATCGTTAAAAGGTGTAAGCAACGTTGTGAGGCTTCTCTGCCGGTTAAAGGAGATTGGTGACTAGTGTTTACAAACTCTCGAGTAGGCGACTCGGGGAGTATAGTAGGGCAAGGAAGGTGTCCATATAGCCGAATCACTATACATACTTGTGTCTCGGTTATCTCTTTCTAACTTTACTTTTACTTGTCTTATTTCTATTCTCAAACGTCAATATCGTACAAACTTCACATAAGATCAAAACAAATTTGAAAAAATGGTAGAAAACTATTCAACCCTCCTTCTAGTTTTCCACAATTGGTATCAAGAGCAAGGTTACCAAAGCTTTTTAAAATATATTGTATTTTAAAACTTCAAAATGATTATGGATTTGGAAAACTACAAAGAAGGTAAGTCTATGCAACGACCACCTCTATTTGAGGCTAATTGTTTTATATATTGGAAAACCCGCTTTGAAACTTATGTGAAGTCTAAAGATATTGATCTTTTGTATATTATAGTTTATGGTAACTACAAACCTACCATCAAAGACAAAGATGGTAAAGATGTAGTTATCACTTATGAAAAATTTGATGAAAACCATAAGAAAATGATTTCTAAAAATGATGAAGCAAAAATAGTTTTATACAATGCTTTACCAAAAAAAGAATATGAAAAGATTTTCATGTGTGATACGGCTAAGGATATTTGGAATTCCTTAATAATAGACCTATTTGTTCAAAAATTAAGAAGAATTCATCATCTCGGATGATGAAACCATCAATTGTGCTTTTGCTAGATTTAATACTATTATTACATCACTAAAAATACTTGATGAATCTTTTTCAAGTCGTAATCATGTCAGGAAATTCTTAAGGACTTATCAACTCTACCTCTAGATGAACTTATCGGCAATCTAAAAGTCTATGAGGTAGTACTTGAAAAGGACTTGGAGACCTCTAGGAACAAGAAATAAAAGTATAAATCACTTGCTCTCAAAGCAAGAAAAGTCCTAAGTAGGAAGCAACCTCTTCGGATAGCAATGATGAAGAGTATGCCATGGCGGTAAGAGATTTCAAAAAATTCTTTAGAAGAAGAGGGAAGTTTGTTAGTCAACCTCATGACAACAAAAGGAACTTCCGAAAAGCAAAGGAAGTCAAAAAGGAGAAAGATGATCGAAGATGCTTCAAGTGTAGTGATCCAAATCACTTCATTAGTGATTGTCCCAAACACTCCTTCAATAATCAAAAGGCGTTCGTTGTTGGATGTTGGAGCGATAGTGAAGATGACTCCAAGAAGGAATAAATATGTCTCATGGCTCTTGACGATAATGAGGTATTATCCGACACTCCCTACTATAGTAGTTCGTCTTTAGATAATGAATCATGGCAAAATGAGTATGATAAACTATGCAAAATTAGTCTTAGGATCATTAACAAAAACAAATAACTAAAGGCGAAAAATGAAGAACTAAAAAAGGAAGCTTGCAAACTTAAAACAAGAGTAGAACAACTAGAAAGAAACAAGAAAATTAGCCTTGAATGTGAGTCATGTGTCAATCTTTAAACCAAAGTTAACTTGCTAACTCTAAAACTAGCTAGCTTCGAAAATAGTAGTTCATCCTTGCAAGAAATGCTTGAAATGCAAAAACCACCTAAAGATAAACATGGAATAGGATACACAGATGACATAGCTTCTACTAGCAACACGAAACCAAAAAAGTTGGGCCCTAAAAATGCCGAAATGCCCTCTGTAGAACCGGCATTGCCGGTTCCCTCTGCAAGAGAACCGGCTAGTTCTAACGAACAGAACCGGCTCTCTGCAGCAAAAATGGAAAATGCAAAGAACTTAGGAAATAACATTGTAAAGAAAAATGACTCCGTGTTAATAACTAGAAAATCCTCCTTTAACATCTCTAAGAGTGTCAAACAACCACCAATCCTAAAACTTGGGCAAGGGTTTGGAAAGAGTAAAATCCAAACACACCCTAGAACGCCTCATAGGAACTCCAACACTCTATATCCTAAAAGTAACTATCATCAAGTTGGTTGGGACTATGGAACACAACAAGAATATCAGTTCCAACCTCCTATGTTCAACCAATGGGGTCCTTGTCCTCCGTTTCCTTACATGGGTCAACCAAACGGTATGCATAACTCTAATAGACCCATGAGATATTGGGGACCAAATGCTTGAGTTACCTTGTGATTATAGGTACGTCTAAAAGTCAAGTTAGAACCAGATGAATGGATCAAGGATAGTGGTTGCTCAAGACACATGACGGGTAACAAAGATCTCTTCTCATCCTACAAGACTATTGACGGAGGTAATGTAGTATTCGGTGGAAACACGAAAAGCAAGATCGTCAAAAAAGGTACAATCATTCATAACTCTCTCACCATTCATGACGTAAGTCACGTAGAAAATTTAAGATTTAATCTACTTAGTATATTTAGTGAAACCGGTAGCGAAATCATTAAAAACGGCATTACCATAGGAAGGGGAATTAGGAAAAATGGTCTTTACATAATGAAAATGGGAAACTCTCCAAAAGATAGTCTTTGCTTAACCTCAATAGATAATACTTCGACCTTATGGCATCGAAGATTGGGTCACGCCAATATGCGACTTATACAATCGCTATCATCTAAAGAGCTTGTAAGGAATTTGCCTAAACTAAAATTTGAAAGTCATTTTTGCAATGCTTGTAATATTAGAAAACAAATACACACAAGTCATAAACCTAAAAAAATGGTTTTAACCACTAAATGTCTAGAACTTTTGCACATGGACTTGTTTGGTCCATCGGTCGTCCAAAGCTACGGAGGAAACTTCTACACTTTGGTCATAGTTGACGACTACTCAAGATATACATGGACAAGATTTTTAAAACACAAAAATGAAGCTTTTGACCACTTTGAAATTTTAAGTAAAAGAATTCAAACTCAAAAAGGTTGCCCCATTATATCTTTACGCACGGATCATGGTCGGGAATTTGACAACAAAGTACAATTTAGAGCCTTTTGTGATGCTAATGGTATCACTCATAACTTTTTGGCTCCACGTACTCCACAATCAAATAGGGTAGTAGAACGTAAAAACCGAACTTTGCAAGAAATGACTAGAACGATGCTTAATGAACAATCTATTCCTCAAAAAATTTGGTGTAATGTCATCGACATCTCCACTTATATCTTAAATAGGATTCTTATAAGACTTTTCCTAGGAAAGACTCCTTATGAGCTTTTCAAAGGGAAAAAACCCTCCTTAGAATATTTCAAAGTCTTTGGTAGCAAATGCTTTATTCTTAATACTAAAGACTATCTCACTAAGTTTGACCTTAAGTCCACCAAAGGCATATTCCTCAGTTACTCACCTAATAGTAAAGCTTATGTTGTTCTCAATAAAGAAACCGTGAGGGTCAAAGAATCTCTAAATGTGAAATTCGATGAAAGTCCCCTTCCTACGACACCACCTTTAGAAGATGATGGTGTCCTTGAAAATGAAAATATAGAAAAACAAGAAAAAGACTTAGAAATCAAGGAAAATGAACCATTAAACAAGGAAATCCTAAACATTAAGGAATCTAAAGATCATCCCTTAGAAACCATCATAGGTAGTCTAAACGAAAAGTAACTTCTTTTGTTTTGTATCCTTCGTTGAACCCAAAAACATAAAAGAAGCCATTTAAGATGAAAATTAGACTATGGCTATACAAGAAGAACTAAACCAATTTAAAACAAACGATGTTTGGAGTCTTGTCCCTCCTCCTGAAAACCAAACTATCATAGGAACTAAATGGGTATTTGAAAACAAGCTAGAAGAAAATGATATTGTATCAAAGAATAAAGCTAGACCTGTTGCTCAAGGATACAATCAACAAAAAAGAATAGATTTTGATGAAACCTATGCTCCCGTAGCAAGATTATAATCTATAAGAATCCTTCTTGCATATGCTTGTGCACATGACTTCAAGCTTTATCAAATGGATGTCAAAAGTGTTTTTCTAAATGGTTTTATAAATGAAGAAGTCTTTGTTGCTCAACCTCCCAGGTTCATTTATTTTGAAAAACCTAACCATGTGTTTAAACTCAAAAAGGCTCTTTATGGTCTTAAACAAGCACCCAAAGCATGGTATGATAGACTTAAGGCCTTCCTCATCAACCACAATTACACCATGGGATTAGTAGATAACACTCTATTTACTAAGAAAAGAAAATCACATATCATCATCGTTCAAATCTATGTGGACGACATCTTTTTTGGCTCAACTTATCAAGATCTTTGCAATGATTTTTCAAAAATCATGCACGACGAGTTTGAGATGAGCATGATGGGTGAATTGAATTTCTTCCTTGGTCTACAAATCAAACAACTAGAAGACGGAATCTTTTTCAACCAATCAAAATATGTCAAAGAAATGCTAAAGAAATTCGGTCTCGAAGACTCCAAGCCTATCAAAAATCATGTGGCATCCGAAACCAAACTCACTCGAGATGAAGATGGTGAACCCACTAACGACACTAAATATCGTGGCATGATTGGTAGCCTTCTCTACCTAACGGCTAGTCGACTGGACATCATGTTTAGTGTTTGTCTATGCGCCCGTTTCCAAGAAGCTCTAAAAACTTCCCACCTTGAAGCGGTAAAAAGAATATTTAGATATATTAAAGGAACCTCTCACCTAGGATTATGGTATCCCAAAGGAACGAGAGTAGAAACCATTGTCTATGCCGACTCTGATCATGCGGGAGACTATGTCGATCGCAAAAGCACAAGCGGTGTGTGTACATTCATGGGATGTTGTCTCACATCGTGGTTTTCCAAGAAACAAACTGCTTTAGCCATCTCTACCACCAAAGCCGAATATGTTTCAGCCAGAAAAGCTTGCCAACAAGCCTTATGGATGAAACAAGCTCTTATAGACTATGATATAAAGCTAGACAATATACTCGTTCTTTGTGACAATAAAGGTGCCATCGATCTTAGCAAAAACCCCGTTCTTCATTCTCGCACAAAACATATAGAAATCCGTCACCATTTTCTTCGTGACAATGTTCAAAAGGGGAACATCTCAATCGAGAAAGTCTCCTCCGAAGACAACATTGCCGATATTCTAACCAAACCACTCAAAAGAGAACCCTTCAATCTACTTAGACTAGGACTCGGTCTCATGGAACCTAACACCTAAAAGGTATACTCTTTCTCTCTTTCTCTATCTCTCTGAGTCTAGGAATCTTTTTACTCAAAAAAAACATTCGGGAAGTTTTCATATGCATTATGGATATACTATATGTAATCACATTTAAATAAAACCCGAATGAATTTCTTTTCCAAAAATCAATTCTCACAAATAGGACATTTTAAAATAAAATTTCTGCATTGATTAATACAAAAAAACCATTTTTCGCATCACATATGTCTCTTGAACGTCTATAATGGAACACATGATCAATATGTCGTTTCAAACACGTTCAATTGTAGCCACATCAAATCAAGGAGACTTTGGGTTATCTCATGTATACGTATATATAAATATTCTTTTGTTTTTCTTTAGAGTCGAGATAACCACACCTCCAACATTGGTTCATATAGGCCCACACTAGAATTTTTTTTGCTGCTACAGTTGCCGGTTCCATTGGCTTTCCAAAGCCGGTTCTGTTCTGCAAACAGAACCGGCAGAACCGGCAACACTGTACAACAGTTGGTTTAAATACGAATTTCAAACTTCTACCTCAACAAATTCCCTCCAAATCTAACCTATCTGTCCTAGGTGTTTAGAAGTTAACCTTAGGAAAATCCAATTACTAGATCTTCTCCAGAATATCAAGCAATGCATTAAACTCTAACAATTTTTTTTATAAAAGGTTGATCCAAACACTAGCTATATTGTCCAAAGATCAAAGAATATGCCTAAAGATAAGAAACTTAACTTTAAACGCACTGCTAGGATGAGTGTCCGTCCTTGTTGCTTCTCCAACCCACGTCTGATATCCCATCCTTATAATACCCTATCACCACCCACCGACTATCAAATGACCCCTCCATCAACTCCAAATTCTTCACCACCACTCTCTTCCGCATTCTCCCCATGGATCTTACCTAGCAAACTCCTAGTTACTCCAAAGTCAACACCACCACCTTTAACTTCTCCTCCACCGGCTCTAACCCAACCATCCAAACACTCCTCACCTTTGGCCATCAACATCGAACTCTTGTATCCGTAAAACATAATTACGACGTTGATAGAGATACTATTGACTCGCATGAATTAACATAGAGATGTAGTCAGAGATGCTAACAAGTCCATTCAGCACACTTGAATTAACTACCTGCCACATAGGAAGCTTGATAGGCAGTCCGATGCTAGGATCGAGAGTCATTAGCTTACTTTGTGCTTTGGCGCTTACATAAACATGGGCTCCTGACAGTCAATCAGGATCGAGCAACTTCAGGTGTACCGTTTTCAGGTATTTCACACAAACAAGTCACTTCAATCCCCACGGATGTAGTACTTGATGATAAGCTAGAAGCATGCTAGACAAATGATTCTCGTTATCTAATCACGGAGTGCTATAACAGTTCTGATAGTATCCGGTGAATGATTGATCTGAAAATCTTACTACAGTCTCCTTGTTTTTAACTTTTTATGATTAATCTTCTTCACTGTATAGGTACTGATGTTGAATCTATTTATACTAGTTGTTAAGTCCTTCCAAAAGAGTTTTATTAAACTTTTTAGATTAGTATTTATACTATAACTGTTTAAAGATTTACACTAGTATTGTATCAAAACTTCAGACCACTATACTAGATTATTAGGCATATATACTACATAACGTTAAAGTTATACTGGTTCGTCATAAAAGGATAACACATATATTACAACATATAATAGTAATTATTTTCATATGCATATTATTTAGGTTATATATAAATTTTCAATATTAATATTATAGATAAATATATTATTCTAATTATATATAAATTATTTATATTTTTATTATATATTTATTTATTTATATATATATATATATATATAATTATATATAATATATAAATATATATATATTATATATATATACTATAAAGGTATATGTATACAAGTATTAACCCGCTTCCAACGTGCGGGTTATATTTTTCAGTATTTTCTATATCTTTAAGTTTAATACAGTACACCCGCCCGTTCAAATTCGTGGCATGGGGGTATTTTTTAAGTCTTCAGCATTACTATCTTTGTTATGATGGTTAACCCTTTGTTTTTAAGTCTCTAAATTGATCGGGATTTGTTAACGACAGAATTCGTGATGTAGTTTTTTTTTAACTGTTTCTTTATCACACGACGGTGAAAGTGAGTTATCATTGTTTATGTTATTACATGCCTTGACGACCTATCAATTTTTATGAGTTTACATATGATTAATAGTCCATCAAAGAAACGGACTTGAATCCATCAACTATGTTTCTCATACTATTATGGTCCATCATCAATTGGACCCAGAACGGTGAGCTCTACAACCCACAACCTACTAAACGATCTACCAAGGCCGGTTATACTGTACGTGAGCTTCACTCTCACACTTGACGCCGTGATCCTCGTACCAACGCCAATCATCAGTACGTACTATTCCAAAGTAGCAGCGGTTATGTAAAACTCGTATTCCGTAAAAAGGAAATTGTGTAGGCATTGTTAGTCACAGGAGTGTATGTATGGCTACTCAGCCTCATTGTCATCCCGCGGCGCGGTTATTAGATGTTTAAAGATGAGCTTCGTTTATGGATCACCCTCGATGCTCTTATGCTGTGACACACTTGCTACACACGTTAATTTTCATATAGTCTAAGTTCAGACAAGATCCTATCGTTAGTCGAGTCATGGAAACATATAGCTATTATTGCGTTACAATAGGGGGGGTATGAATGATATTATACATAAAGATGAAGAATGACATGAATAATTTTGACGCCGAAAATAGATATAGTATTGAATAACCTCTATGATGAGATAATGACATATCCAATAAGAGATCTCCTAGATTATATCGTTTTATACACCTTTGTAATTTCCTTAATGTGTTTAATTGAGCATTAGCAAATTTGTGATTACCTATTCTCTTTACCAGCAACCTTATCCGCGAAGTATATAATTCTACTAATTGTTTCTAAAACCACTTAAAATTTTATGATACAAGTTGCACTACCAGATTACACTAACACACAATGTAACAACATGTGCATAAAAACTGACATTTTAATGCATCAAAACAAACGAGCATGACGGATAATACATAATGACATATTAACTGATGACTTAACGCAGACGTAAATGAATCTCAATTCTATGGAGATAGTGACTATATGTATCTCTGTCTGGTCCATTCGAGTCTGTCATTCTTTAAAAGGTGTCCCACATTAACTTTGTAGTGTATGTAGACTCAAGAGTGTACTATCTTTCTATGTCCACTTTTTAGTGTGAGTACCATGTGGATTCTACATTGTCTTATCTGAGCCACCATTGTTAGGTGTCCATCTTTATGCAGGAAGGCGATACTACATGATATTACGTTGCTACCATTGAGGTAGTTTTTACAGCTCAATAATAACTGATCACAAAAGAACAAAAATACATTCTAACTGACATTTATTTGAAGCAAAAACGTAATGAGATCTAAGTATTGACAAAAAACACACTAGATTACTGAGCCCGGGTAGACTTAAAATAATTCAGTTAGTACTTAGCCTCAAGGTTCTGCGTCTATTACCAGCGCTCATAAAGAAATGTAAATTCTTTGACATTGACTCAAGGAATATATGCGTCTAACAATGAGCACCGAACAATAATGTACAGATAACTAAAATATACATATCATATAGAGTCATACGAGTATAGTTATCACCAAAATGAACAGTATAATAAATCTATTGGTATATGTGTCATAACAAAACCAAACAGACAATGAATCATGAGATTAGGTATCATAATATTCAAGCGTGCAAAAACCACTAAGTTGGAATCAGCATGGAATTTATAGACTATTACTGCATAAATACCAGTATATAAGCTTTTGGCAATGGCAAATAGCATTATGCACATTATGTTGATTTCCAATCGCTTGTCTTCAAATGAATCTGAAACCGCAAACAAACAATTGTACATTGTAAAAGCCGAATACTCAAAGTTGTCGATTAGGTGAACTCTGAATACGTATCATCAAACATAAGTAAACAGAGTCTTCAACAACAGATTCATCACAAGGGCACTAGTGAAACATCTGTTACTCTGTACGTACAGTAGAGTTTACAAAAACAATAGAATCTGAATTTTTCTTGGTTCCTATTGAAGCTTCTACTCTTCGTGGGTATGAAAACATGCGTTCTAGTATGAGTGGATTTGAGGTTATCCCTATTGAGTCTAAGCTGACGACTAAGGGTTTGGTAGCTTGGATTAAGAGCATCACAGTATAGTAGTCTGGACTGAGGGGTGGCCTGGAAAAGCAAGGCTACACAATTTAGCTTAAAAAATATATCTTCGAACATCAGCGCTATTAAACAACAATTTATCGCTTATGGCGATATACAAAATCATACTCATAATCATTTTTTCGCGATCTTCCCTTCACCTTCCTAAGTCGTAATCTGCAAGTAGTCTACGCCATATCATAACCCAAGTTCGCTCTTTTATGTCTATCCTAATTTGTAGTGTCAAAACCTACGTATACTTAAAAGTGCATTAATTAATGCGAAAGCGATCAAGATTCATACAAACCTTCAACTATCATGGAGACAAATATTTCAAAATCTATAGGAATCAACAAAAGGGAACAATATATCTATTTGGAGTACGATTACTCCTAGGTAAACCTGATCGAGTATGGACACATTTGTTGAGATATGTACAGGTGCCTTGCAACAAACCGAGATTTGAGCCATGATCAAGTTAGACATAGTGCTATGAACGCTTGTCTGCAATATAGCTCAAATCAACTTCAAGCTTATCAGCTTTGTAGAAGACTAACGTCCAAACCTGACTTCATACATCAGAGTAGTACCTCATTTGTCATTGACACAAAGCCAACCATTGCAGCAGGAGTTACTAGGACTCCTATCACTTTTCACAACCACAAAACCATATTGAATCAAGAGTTATCATGAATACTTTTCATACACTCACTCACACTTAATAAATATATTGATGATTTTTGCATTAACATCATCTCATGTCTCCATCAGCGTTATTGACTATTCGTCGCTATATGTAGTTTTAGGCTACGTATAATTGCATCATGTATAATACCGGCTAGCCATCAGTCGACGTGTTGGCGATCAATTGTCACTTGTGTGAAATGTCGCACGGTGTGATTATACACTATGTGGATTCTCGTGGCCACGTATGAGTCACTTGTGTTGTATAATTGGACAGAGTTTCATAAGTTATGTCCAATGCCATAAAACGTGCTGTAGTGTGGTTAGGGTCATATCAACTGTACAAATGTATACTCTTAGTCCTAATTAAATCACATAGCAGCACAGTCTATCAGTATTTATTTTACAACTTATGCTGTTCTTGTGGATACTATATCCTACCATGCACACTCAGATTACTATTTACTACTATGCCGTTTGGTCTAGCAAAAAAGAAAAAAAGATCCAGATAATCCTCACATAATACAGTTTCTCAATGTCAGCCGTGTATTCTGCTACAATCAAAGAACTATAAAGAGCTTAGATATCATAGTCATATTTTATCAACTCAATAAATGTCACTATGTTTACTTTCTCATGAAGCTTATCATGTTTTAGTTGGTTAATTTTGTTCCTGTTCTTGATTGTCATTGTTTGGTGCTTTTATGTGTGTTGGTTACGATACCACTGTTCTTTTTGACTGGGACTTTCGCAATATTTTTTTTAATAGTAATGATCACAGGACAAAAAAATTAACACTACGTCGATAAATTGACATCTATAATAAACTCATTGTTCCTAGAAATCACAAAGTTAAAAATTGATGACTACCATGGCACAAACATGCAACATCACATACAACGTTCTCCAATAGAAGAGTTGTAAAGTCTTACATTGCAACAGTCAACGCTAAACCACACATAGCAAACGCTCATATAGAAATTCAATGCTTAAGATCTAAGCAGCAACGTCACTAGCATAGTAAGCGAGCGTAAAGCAACATCGTCATTGTTTATACAAGTGACGAGTTTGACATCAAGCAACGGCTCATAATCAGATCTATGAGCCAAAGTGTTAAACGCGAGTTAATACTTGCCAGAGAAATTATGAAAACCATAATATCATGAGATTTCAACTAAAATATTGCTTAAACGAGAAAGGATCAACATGCAAAATACAGATGATAAAATTTTACGGGTGTCTTTAAAAGAATAAATATTTATAAGGTAGCAACTACACAGCCTTGACCACGATGATAGATACGGTCTATCTACCACAAAAAGCTAGATAATGAGTTAATAGGTACAATCGTAACGCCTCTATATGATCCAAAAATTCTAAACACAACAGACAACTCTGAAAGATGAGTATAGTTAATCATACTAAGATTCGAAGTCAATGCTCAAATAAGAAGAACACGAATTGAGTATTGGCACACTCTGGAGAATACTACATAATTCAGAAGAACTAGTATAAAAGTAACCCGTCTATTCCATTTGGCAGCGACAACATATCATGACGATACTACAGATATAGGTCCTATCATAGTTAGACCATAGACATATCTCCAATCCTGGACAGCAAATAATATCCCCTACTTCTCAAAACATAGTACAGTCCAGGCAAGTTGTAAGGATGATAATACAAAACCCATCCCATATTGTTAAAAGAGTCCGAACTCTCCAAAAACTGCTCCTAGAAATACCTGTGGTCAACTCTAAGACAGAATCACATGCTATGACAAGTATTTATTAAACAAAAACTCAGAATCTAATTGCAAACAATCATCCGTGAAATAGTTGTTAGTGCATGAACTATTAATGTAGAAAATGAAAACGCTTTTCATATTTTTATATATTTCAACGATTGAGATTGAATGTATATAGTAATATGATGAAGCATGCACGGTCATCAATCATAATTCTATTGTCAACAGGAGTCTTAACTAGAGACAGTCACAGATGACCATAGCTATAGCCACACATAATACTTCAATCACCACAAGCGGTGAGCAACAGATCTTCAGAGACGAGAATCCATAGCCTTACCGACAACTATTAATCACCTTCTCACAAGCGGTAAAGGTAATAATGTGACACATGTGCAAGAGAAAAACTGAGGACTTACAGATGTCAATATGTAACGTATAAAATCACAGTACCAGTGGAAAGGGAGAGTAGCAACGAGCAAAACAGAGACGACAACATATATCTAATCAACAAGTAGGATGAGGCAGAGAGTCAAGAGGTGCCGTCAAGACACAGATAAAGAAGACCTTGACAACACCACGAACAATTGACAGTATCAGGGCCCGTCAAGGCAAATAAGCATAGACGTATGATCCCATTCACACAGAAAAACTCGTCATCGCTATGGCTTCTTTTACGCCCTCTGCAAGCGTCGAAGATGTCTAGATATTGGATATACACCTAACAGAAAAACTCGTTCCTTGTGTAGACACTCTTTTACCTTGCATAACGCTCTCTATATTTTATGAGAACCTATCACAAAACCTTCCAACATTGTAAGCACTCATCCATAACCTTCTCTGTATAACAATCGTGGTTCCAAAAAACCATTTCGTCGAACCGAATAGTTAACATGTCCTATTTTTGATATCGTATATCATAGTGGGCGAGTACTATACTGTTGTGACTTATGCGATTTAATTTAGTTAAATGATATTGAATGTTCTTACTCTAGTCAAACTAACTATTCCACTTACTTAGGTTTAATTGTAGCTAAGAATACGCTTGTATGACTCGAACATTATGCTTCCAGCTTAGCGCTTATCTTAACATAGGCTCTGCGAACTTGGGTTGAAGCGTCTGCTTGAACAGCTATCTATTGACGCTGCATTCCTCAGGCCTTGTCTATCTACCGTGACTGAAACAGCCGGGTAGATAAAAAGCAAACATGCTTCAGGACCAATAGCGTTTATTGCCTTATCCCTCTTGATAATTTATCACCGTAGTACTTGAAAGCAGCTAACGCAAATATCATGCATAAACATGTAGTGATTGATAAAATAAAGTCTGTTCGTGGTTCTGCAGATACAACACAGTAGGGGCTTATCCGTACAATGATTTGAGTTGATTAAACTAATAAGGTCAGCAGTTTGTGTAACAACACACGAACTGTACTGCTAGACATAATTCTGTAAGTGAAACGATATATTGGTCGAACATGAATCCATTTATAACATAAGTAACAGACTAGAGGCATCTTAATTCAGAGTGCTAGTTATAAGTGGTCAAGATCATAAAAGAAGATGACTATAATTAGTGCAACATCGCAGTTACCAGATGGCATACTTCAATTAAAAGTAATCTAGATAGAAGGAGAATACTCTATGTGCGTACAGGCACATTGCATAAATACTTCGTTGTTTATGCCATTGGAAACCATATAGATTAAGGGAATCCATTGCGAAAGGCAACGCACATAAAATGTGTTTTTCACAATTGGTCAAGAAAATATAGGTGCTGGAGTCTGTTATGAATAATAAGTATAAGATGACACCAGACACATGCATGATTGCATTACTATACTCCTACGATACGTGTAGGTACAAACAATCACACACATACTATCCAACCAATACGCATAAAAATTCAAACACTAACACAACAAATCAACAGACTAATCAGACTCAATGCAAAATTTGATAATGAGCGAATTTAACAACAAAATGACAAGACCATAAATCACAAGGCTGCCACCCTAAGAAATTTGATATGTGACCAGAGACCACGTCTGAACTTCAGTGTAGTACATACTACATCGCTGACCTTTCCTATCGTACGCCATCGTTCCCCTGACGCCACATCCCCTTAGACAGTGCCTAGATGTAGTAGATCTCAAACATGATTCAATATCTTCGCCTGTCATGACCACTGTCCTAGACATTCATCACGAGATCATCTGCATCAGATAGTCAACAACATCAGAGATCCCATGCTAATTCATCAAGAATTCAATAAATTATGAGGGGTAGAATTCCAAGTACTCAGTAGCAAACAACATCGGAACAATAACAATCCAAATACAATATCCATCAGGTCTATCGGGAATATAGATGAAGTCAATGGTTTGCAAACCATGTCAAGTCTATCTCATAAAGTCGATACGCATAGGGACCTTCTTCAATAATCTTAGATGGCTAATCGACTTTGTCCATTGTAGTATCAGAATTGTCACAATCGTCATAACTCTAAAATCATATCAACCGCTACATCATGACGCTTTGATCCATCTTCTACCCGAAGATGACAAATTTAATCGTACCTACCATAAAAAAGCCCTATTCTAACACAATATACGACTAAGCACTGGATACGAGACGCAAGAGCAATGTTAACAGGCATGGTAAACTACCATTCTATAGACTACTGCATACCATAACTGGTGAAATCAGGACAGACATTGGTTTAAATCACTGACGTACTTAGAAAGAAGTCAATAATAAGACAGAAATATATTAATATATTCTGCTACAGTACACCCTGATTACATAAAAGCTAATTCAGAGAAAAAATTCTGATCGCATTGATCCCATACCTCATTCTAATTTCATGTAATAAAACAGACATACATTTGATTAAAACCTATCTCTAGTTGATAATACTCTATAAGTGTTATACACTACGAAGGTCAGAAGACTCTACTAAAACTAGCGGTAAATCGCAGATTGAAGTAATCGTACAGAATTCGAACTCAATCTATGTCCCTATGTGTACTTAAATGCTTAAGCGGAATGTCAGTATAGATTACTCGATTTTGGCAAATTCTGCCGTATATGGTGTACATATCAATGCTATACAGGAGATCGGGTTATACTAAGATTAGTTGGATTTGCAATCTGCATAAACGCGTAACATATAGTGGTGCGTGCGCTTAAATTTGTTGCATACTGATATTATCCAGCAATGTCACGGAACTCCATGATGCGCTTTTTGTTAACTTCTCGAAACTTTATGCCTTACATGCATAAGTCTGATCGACCATAAGTTATAGCGATATACACAATTCACTAGTGAATAGTGCACCATCGAGAACAATCATCCCATTATAGAACATCTCACTATTAAATTCAGCTAAAGAACAACATAGCCCTATACCGAATGTCATGTGTCTCTAATTAGTACAGAGCTAGCATCACGCTGTGCACTACAGTGGGCCCTAGCTGATACTAAGGCAATATCAGCACACTGTAAAAGGCACCCGTGTCGATACCTAGATAAAAATGGCAGCTAACTCATTATAAAATGCAATCAGTATAAAAGTACATATTTAGTAATTGTCCAAACGAATAACTCGAAAAAGTATTAATAACGACTTGAGTAGATTCCAAAGCATATATAGTATACTAATCAAAAATGATAGAATGTTGTATGCACGCAAATTGAACGAAATTTACTGTCCATCCAAAAGAAACTGGAATTAAGAAAGCGACATAACCTTTGCTAATTTGATCCTTAGCACCAACTAACAAACCTACGGTTAGCCAATCATACCAACGCCTGAAAAGCATTAAATATTTCTTAATTTAGCATTACTCATATACATTTCAGAATCCTACCATCTAAAGTGAACACACACACAAGAGATCAGTGCATTCTAGCGCACTAAGTGCAGATAATACATACACAAGCTATGAGCTACACAACAGCACAGATAGCATCATTCTCCCATCTCGCTTTTTCTCTATCTCTCTAAAACAAAACATGACAATAAATTCGTCTAATCAACCCATGTCTCACCACCGCGCAATTATCGACAGGCTTGATCATCATCCTTAATCAGTCTACCCATAGTCACCCTCATCTATATCACGTGAGTTACAATGACATCACAGATCACATATTTGGCGTCAAGCAATAAAATGCTAGAGTCAACTGAACGAGCGCACGCTATAATTTGCGCGTGCTCTAGTCAGACCATGATTGAGCGAGCAGCGACATCTGCGACGACACATAAGTTGTCGACACATATATCTAGAGTGAGACAGCCAGACGCGCTAACACAACTTTACGAGTCATGGCATCAATCTAGAGGAGTAGTGCACACACAGGTAGCGATCGCGAATCATTCTACCGCACCCACACTTTCTATGGTTACCATACGAGACAGCAAGACAGGATATTTACAGATACAAAGCTCCACATAAGTAGCTTAGATTTGCAAATGCTAATGAGAAAGGGAGTCGTGACAAGAGTGGCCCGGGGATAGAGCGGTGAGAGGGGGAGTCTTAAGACAGGTAGTAAGCACACCTAGGGATCTCTTGGGGATGTATACGCTGTGGATCACAGTTCTATTTGCTATATTCCTGCACAATTTCTATGCACAGTCTCTTGCACTAGCTGGTTGACTCGTGGAGAGAGACATATTATGTAGAGTGTTTTTGCGTATAGATCTGCGTTGAGAGCGTCACAACGGGTGTGCTGTAGATCCAACAACATACATCGCATTAAGCGGAAGTAAGGACGAGTGCGAGTATGAATAGGACGAGAGATTTGCATGCGAGAGTCACGCACGAGAGTTCACGGAGATGACAACACGTCTTGCGATCTCTTTTATCTTGAGTTATACGTATCAATGTAAAACGATGTAACGGCTGATGACATATCTTATTCATGTCTCACAAGGACTGGCCATATTATGCACATACGATCAAAATTTATCGATTCACTATTCTACTTTTTCAGCACACAAGGACTGTATTTTGCACAGTTATATTCATATTATCGAGTCTTAATATTAGAGAACACTATCTTGCGTAGTCAAGGTCATTTTAGAGCGACAGATCTGTCACATTTATGGTGTGATGAGTTCCTATGAACATTTTATTGAAGTTTGGATATGGAGACTCGAGGGTCGATGTCATACTTGACTTCTTCAAAAGGAATCACTTTCAAGATTGCTAAAGGCTGTCAAAAACAATAATAAAAAAGATGTATGGAGAGAAAAAGAACATACCTTATTAAGATTGTTTCTGTAAGTCTGTAAAGAAAATGGGAGACAAGTAAAGTTAATAATTTGAAGCAGATTTAAGGTTGCATGCATATACTATAAAGATTAATGACTCTGAACAACATTGGACTCTAATTTAGAAGTGATCAGAATAATAAGTGTTTTTACTCTCAATTAGGTTTTTGTCGTCAATGTTTCCCACCCTAAATGTCAAATGAAAAATATAAAAATATGTATTAGGGTTCGTATGTATTATAGTAATCTAGATTAAAAAGATAATAAGATTTGGATTAAATTTCAAAAAAATTAAAGTATATCTTTCAAAGATAGTTGAGTGGAGTAATACTTAAACATGATATGATAGGCCTTATATGATTTTAGACCATATTATTATTGTTTTGGATAGTATTAAACAAATAGTGGCTTGGCTCAGTTGGTAAACCTTGGTTAAAGATGTTGCATATTAAGCAAAGGTCAAAAGTTCAAACCTTGCATTGACAATATTTTTTAAAAAAAATCCAAAAATTATAAAAAAATAAAAAAAATTCCGAAAATTATAAAGTTGAGGTGGCCATGTCATCGTTGTTTGCGCCATGTCATCATTGAGGTGGCGTTGAGTCACTATTTCATATTAATCTAGTCATAGTTAGCCCCATATATAAGTTTATATATATATATATATATATATATATATATAGTATTATATATATAAAGTATATATAATAGATATATTTTAATATTTAATTATATATATCAATATAAGGATAAAAAATAAAATTTTTTTATTTTGGATTAGGTAACGGCGTACTTTAGAAAAGTGCATCGCCTTTTCTGGTACATTTCATCATGTTTTTTTCCGAAAATTATGATAAACTAGATAATTACAAATACACAAGGCATATAATAAGATAAAATACAATTCCAAATGATTATAGAACCTAAGACTAGCAGATTGGGGTTTTGGTTTTGGTTTTGGTTTTTGAAATAAGATTATGTTTGTGAAAATTTGCAGAAAGTGCGGCGTACTTGGGTAAAGTACGACGTACTTCTTGGGTTTTCAGGAAAACCGGCGCACAAACAGGATGTGCGGCGTACTTCCTGGAGAAAAATGATTTTTGGGTTTCGTTTGCCAGAAAATGGTACGACGAGTTTGAAAATTTTGTGAAACAAAATAGCACCTAAAATAAGCAACAAACTATAACAACTTAAACAATTCCCCGGCAGCGGCGCCAAAAACTTTGATGTGTTGTTTTAACAATGCTTTAAATTTATAAATACTAATAAATAACAGAATTTTACCTAAAAACACAACACTCGGAAGTATACCATTTCGTGTATAGTAGAAGCTTTAGGATTCCAGGTCACGTTCCACAGGGAATTAAGCTGGTAAGTTAGCCAGAGAGTTTAAAGGTTGAATGTAATCAGCAATTCTCACGGTGGATATTAATTGGCTAATCCAAAGACAATGGTACTTCCAGTCTAAGCAAAATTTTTTTAAAGTTCTTCAACACATTTTCATATACAAGATTCTTGATTATATCAAGTTTTCTTCATTCTTGCTTCATCTCCTGCTACGGTTTGTGAAGTCAAGAGGGTAATGGTTTGTTTGGATTTCATGATTTGTGCTTAAGACAAGAACTTCTCGAGTATATGGACGTACTCAACAATAATGCTTCCGAGAGTTCGAAATGGGGGGAAATGTGTACTTTGGTTACCATGTCAACTTCCAGGGGGAAGTAGTGTAATCCTACTCCACTTAATATGGTTTATGGAAGTTATTCTGCATACGTGAGAAGAATTGTTGCTGATTTCTCGCATGTACCCCCGAATGAATATTCACCAAGACCCAATGACAAGAAGCAGTAGTACTTGGTGTGGCTTTTCTTCTACAAAATTCCGTTGTGCACGTCAATGACATATAGAAGATGGTTGAAGCTACATCAAAGTTTCAGAATCTGCTCAAGATAGGGATGTTGGTTTGGGGGAAGCTGATTCAGAAACTTCGCCAATAAAGAGTCTATGAAGAAAGCTTTCAAGACATCGCTGCATGAATTGGGGGGAAGTTAATCCAACCCATACATACTAAAATGGTTTCCAGAAACAATTAAAGACAAATGAAGAACCAAGAATGAGATACAAGGATTTTAAAGACCAGGAGAATCAAAAGAATCGTCAGCTTTAGAAGTGCTTTGGAAGACTTTATTTTGTTGTAATAGTACTTGATAGGAACATTGTAAGTAATCTTCCATACATCCCAGCAAATTGGGGGAAAAAAAGATGTTTAGCCTTAAAAAATAATGTTTGACTAATACGAATTACATTAGTTCATAAATAAGCCAAACACCCAGGACTAGATAGACTTTTATAGTAAGTTTTAGTTGTGTTTAGACAATTAAGACGCCCTCCTAAGCCCTTCCATACTTCCATGGAGGGGTGAGGATTCATTTGTAACATTTCTCATAAGGCGTGTGTGTGTGTGTTTCTCTCTTCTATCATACACACATATTTCCCTTTTCTCTCATCTATAAAAATATGCTACTATTATTTTTCATCATCCCCAACCTCCAAATCATCTCTAGTTAGTGTTTCTTATTGTTAACAAATGAGTATAAATTGATAAACATAAAGCAACACATAACTTATAAGATGCAATCGAGATAAACATAAACCAAACGTTAAATTATCATAAACATGGCTAATACCTAAAGGTATTAGCCAATAACCATTGTAACGAATACAAATGTCATACACGAACGACTAAGGTAACCCTAACCAAATAATGAAAGATACCAAAAACCGAGCGCGTTGTAGAGAATTATAGAATTTTACAAGGGTTTTCCTATGGATTGAATAGCGTTGCGAGACCTTCGTAGCTTATATTTTCTTCTAAAAGTCAAACCTGGTGGTTACTGCCTTTCTCTCAGTCTTCTATATAAAAATTACACATTAAATTTGTATTTAGGGCTCGGATTTTCTATCCTCAAGAATTAAGGTCCATTACGTTGTAATTGGAAGTAGTCAATACTGCGTATTGGGGGATTTCTTGGAGTGGGTACCACGATAAATACCTTCCAGAATCTTTATTAACCGCCGTACGGTGTATTGGTCTTTATTTATATCTTCGTGTTTTCTTTATGAAGTTCAGGCGTAGATACGTCATATCTTCCTTGATGGATACGGCGTATTAGATGTCAGAACAACAGATTCTTGATTTCTTCGTTTAAGCTCCAAAATGCGTGCCTTTTAGTTAAACTTCACCAATTGCTCCATATTTACTGCAAATAACAAATATAAGCAATTAAGTACCAATTCATGCATAAAATAATATAGAAACGAGCTATTTAGATGGGAAATTGATGCTATAAAACAGGCATATATTTAATGCAACAAATTATCCCCCCACTTGAATCCTACTTGTCCTCAAGTAGACTTTAGAAAACTTATGAAAATGTATCCTAAGCCAAGGTTTAAGATTTTTCCTTTAAGCAATATTTTCGTTTAATTATTAGCACACAACCAAACATCTCACGAAGTAGGAAAATAAAAACACTCAAATCACTCAACTAATCTATGTGGTAACATTTAACTAATTCGCTCAATTGCTCGATCGTGGCGAGTATTCTATCATAAGATTGGCAATGATACACATCTCCACCACTAAAGCTAAGGGGTGACAAGTCTAAAAGGGTAAATTGGTTACTTTAAGGGTGACGCATTCTTTCTAATCCTCTATCGTAACCAAATATTCCAGAAAATGTAACAAAACCACACTTACAACACATCTATAACGAAGGAATAGACATATTGTGATTATTCGATCCTTAACTCAAATAAATCTAAAGAATAGGAATTACTAAACTTCACCAGTAGTCCGTAAACCAACAAGGCCGACAAAAACATAAGTATACACATCCATAACTATGGAATAGACACACATGTGCTGCGGATCCCCATTCGAGTAAAACCAAAGGAGATAAGATGAAGAAATAATTATAGGCTAAAGGAATCTCTAATCCTTTCAACTAAAAGTAATACCACCCAACAAGGCGGACAAATCACACATACACATCCATAACGATAGAATAGATACATGTAATTTCTTGCATCCTCATTCTAGCAAGACCTAAGGTTAGGGATTAGGAAAGGGAAAATAATTGTTGTTAATACAAAGAACAAAACAAATAGATTAAGTCCAAACAAATAAGGAACAGTGTTGATAGTTACTTTACCGACCATTCCCATGAAAAAGACACAAAATCATAGATATAAATGTCTTGATCATAGATTAACAAAAACAACCTTAGTTGGCGTTCCCGTAACGGTCAAATCCCAATCACCCATAATATACATACTATACAACAATAGTGGCGATATCTACCACTTGATACATGAAAATACATAGTTGGTTTATATTGTGACCAACTAAAACTAATATACAACATAGCTTTACATCGTTGGTTTATAACAATACCAATGAATAATCATCCTTCAAATAATAATATGGTTAAGCTTATACGACCGATTATCTCTCAACCCCTCACTTTTTTTCTCGGGCTCTCAATCTTTTTTTGTATTTTTTTGTTTTTTTCTAACTAATACTGAAAAACGAACTACGGTGTAAAATTTCACCACTTCACGAATACGATAAATCTGGATAATTAATATCCGAACATACTAGTAAAAGTAGTAAACACACTAAAAATTAAAAATTACTACTTTCACATTTTCTCATTGCATTGTGCAATTTTCCGACCTAACCATGGATAGAAAATCAACACACGTGACCAATTGCATTGTGCAATTTCCCGACCATACCAGAGATAGAAAATCCACACATGAAAAACAAAATAACAATACTTTACACAAAAGTGACTAGCACCATTAAGGGACATAATCTTAATAGGGTAAGGCTAAGGTGTAAAGGTTATTTGGGAACCCACGAAAAGTGTTGGTCACTACATGATATCGATAGATAGCTCGTATAGCAATATTTGGAAACTTACTAGGCTAGTTAGTCCAAGGCCCATGGAAAGCCCATGAAAGCCAAGGCCCTAACTAGCCACAGGAAGTATATAAACCCTCTTCATGCCTTGAAGAGGGTGTTGGGTTGGTTTATTTTTCATTCTAATCTAATTATTCTTTTTGTTTTACTTTCTCTCTCTAGTTCATCATTTGTGTGAAACTTAGAACCTACAATTGGTAAGATCAGATCTAGGTTTCATCTTGATCTATATAGTGTTTGTGTGGAGTTCGTTCTAGATTGATTTGATTAGTTTTGTGTTCGTGTTTTTTTGTTCTTAAAACCGAAACTTTATTCATTACATTTTCCCCTTAGTTTTTCGAAGTTTTTTTTCTACACAAAAGATCATTTACATTGTAACTCTGTCTAGAACTTTAGTAATATATGTGAACAAGCTTAAGAGAATCAAGAAAACCCTATCTTTTGTTCAAATTTAGTGTTCGAAAAGTCTTAGAAAGTACAATTCTTGATTTAAAAATTTTTGGCTTAAAAACCATAAAGTTTGCATTTTTAAGGTACTTAAGGCTTAGTAATACTAGTTGTACAAGAAATTTTCAAAAAATAAATGATCAAAAGTGAATCTTTTTATTGTTGAAAATTTTGAGTTTCGTAACTGTGGAAGGCTTTTAACACTTGCAGGGAAGGATGTTAAACAAGACTGTATAAAAAGTTGTTTTAACAGCTGTATAACAAGGCGGTTTTAACAAGGCGGTTTAAACAATGCGGTTTAAACAATTCTTCTTTGAAAGTGCTGTGGAACATTCTTGCTTTGCAAGGCGGGTTAGCAATTTCTTTGAAAGGCGGTTTAACAATCTTGTAGTGCAAGGCGGTTTAACAATCTCGTAGTGCAAGGCGGTTTAACAATTTCGTAGTGCAAGGCGGTTTAACAATAGCAGTGCAAGGCGGTTTAACAAATAGCAGTGCAAGGCGGTTTAACAAAAGCAGTGCAAGGCGGTTTAACAAAGTTCCTTCACTAGGCGTGTTGATCCCAATGAATAGATCTTTAACTCCTTAGCTTGATGTAAGGTTTAGTATCCTTGGATAAATCCAAAGGTACTAAGAATGAAACTTTGAGTGTATGATATAAACTATGCGGAATCTAGTTTATATCACTAAGAAGAATAACAGTAATGAATGAATAACACACTGAAATATACTCAAAAACAATAAGCTTCACAATATATTAATACGAACACTCTTTGACATTTAGGTTTACAACCTTGAAGCTATGACAATGACTCGTTTTGATACATTCAATTCTATACCCTAGGACCTCCTTTTATACACTAAGGAGTCCTACAAGGCTTACAATACTTTTCTAAGATATCATGATCTTTTCTAAAAGCAAACATAATCTCTTAAACAAATACATTATACATATCTTTTACAAAAATAACTAATACTTATCTTCGTAAGTAATCTTATTCTCTAAACAATCCTTATCTCTTTACTCATCTTTATCCTTCTGACAGTAGTAAGTCTTCTAGCAGTTGTAATCCAGCAGCATTAACTTTTGTACCAGCAGTACTAATAAACATAAGCAGTAGTAACATTAGTACTAGCAGTACTAATATATACTAACAGTAGTAACTGTGTACTAGCAGTCTTAACTTTACTACCAACAGCACTAACTACTTAGCATATATTTCAATCTTCAACTCTGAGCAGTCTTAACTTCAACTAGCAGCAGTAACTTTATACTAACAATACTAAATTATACTAACAGTAGTAACTAGCAGTAGTAACTTTATACTACCAGTACTAACTACTTAGCATAATTTTCATTATTTATCACCACCATACTAAGTTAATCTTGACAGCCTAATATATCATGATCAGTAGTAACTCTAAGAATCATCTTGAAGTCTTTAAGTCCCAACAATCCTCCCCTAAACTTGATGTTTATCTTCCTAAAAACTTAAAGTTTCTTATTAAAAGTCTTTCATCACTATCAGCGAGATGCATTCCAGTTCACATTATTTAACCCTTTTGCTGCTTTAACTCCATGAGCTAGAGTCAATTGATAGCACATCTTATTCCAATGTAACCAGCTTGAAGTTTCCCCTTGTTTGAGCATATTTGTGATTGTTATTGGTGTAAGGGGATATCTCTTCTTAACTAACATAAAGATATGAAGATTTTTAAATCTCACAAAGTGTACTCCACTAGAATCAAACAGCTTCCAAACAGTCACTTTGTATCCCTGTAGACTCTGATAAGATCGATTTAAGCTTGATAAGATCGTTTTAAACTCATCTAGGATCGTTTTACCAATAACAATTGTAACAATTATGCACAGCGGAATTAAACAAACACAATTGTTATTGAACAAGGTTTTTCATTGAACGATTCCTATTTACCCCAACCTATAACATGGGGCTACACCAACTACTATGGTGTACTAACTAACTAACTAACTAATATACAAAGCACACACACTTTGTAATCAGACTCTCATTGGAGAAGTCTGTGTTTTCTATGGATGGATGGATAAAACTACACGCCTATGATCTCTTTATATAGGGAGAGATCATAAGACGTTACAAAGGAAAACTTAATTGACACTTATCAACATTAATTAGTATTCAAACCACATTAATGATATTTATCTTCAACTTGTAACGCTTATCATTATTGTAGTCAAAACCACATTAATGATATTTATCTTGTAACTTCCCATAATGTCGAATTAGTCCCAGATTAGTCCCTCTTATTTCATTCGTCTTCATTTTGTCTCATCAAATTAAGAATCCCAACAATCTTCCCCTATTTGATGATGACAAAACAAACAAAGTCGTGTACGAACTTCATCATAAAGCCAAAGCTTCCCCTGAAGTTGAGATGTAATCATCTCCCTGAATGAAACAAAATCTTCAATGCTTCCCCTTGACTTAAGATAAGAATTAGAATCCTTGAACATGCCACCACACATAATAAGCTGCAAATCAATAAACCTGTAATCTTCTTCCCCTTTTTGTAATCATCTAATAGGGGTCTTCTGTAGAAATACAACTTGGATCATAACAGCTACAAATCATATACCACACTACCAATCCATCCTTCTAATGACTCAAAATACCCTTCATGAAGCATAATAAGAAAAATAACTTTGAGCAGTAGAAACACAAACTAGCAGTAGTAATAAATAACTAGCAGTAGTAACGAAACACTTTCCCTCAAGTGGTACATGTAGATGGTTAAACATTTAATCAATAAGCTTCCCCTAAAACCAATATGTTTACCATCTCTTGAATCTCGAAATCTGTAGGCTCTATGTAGTGATCACTGATGAATAAAACTGAGTATAACGAATTTGGTGAAGAAGTTGAATCTCTTAAACTTATGTCATATGTCTTGCACTATCCACGTGACATCGAACTTATAAATAAATCTGTGAAATATAAGTAGACCGCAACCTCTTGACAAAATCCTCATCTTCTATGAGACATACTAAGTGATAGAAAATGTAAGCATTGAGCACCTATAAGAAAAATCACACACCTTTGCTAGATTTTGACAAGTCTTCATCACACCGTTTAAGCACGAACAAGTTATCTTTAAAGTCAATGTCCTGCTACAAACACGACTTTAAGATATGATAAGAACACGCATCTATAAAACCCAACTACAACATCAAATAAGCAATATTCAATTATCTTCGTAATCACATCTTCAAATAATCTTAAAAGAATAACCTTTTTATCAATTTAATCGAATCTGAATCTAACCGAGAATCAATCTGTATGTGTTATCCGATATCGCATAAAGCTAGCAGCACAAACTCATTTAATGCTAGCAGTATAAACACACAAACAGTAGTATCTGCTTATAAACCTAGAAATACTAATACACGAAGCAGTAGCATTAAACACGAACACCAACAGTAGCAACATATAGCATTATTAATCGAATAAACTTGAGCTTACTATTGTTGTATATCACGGAAACCTAAACTAAATAGCAACATCTTTCCTGTCAATTACTGCTACACCAAAATAATTTTAGTAATCTGCTCTTCACGATAGCAATACTAATCTTCCATGAAACAACCTGTTTCGAATCCAATCAGCCGTATTAACTCATTCTTGTAGCAACATTAAGTTGCATTGGCAGTATTAAGTTCACATAAGCGGCAGTATTAACTTATAAGCCTAGCAGTACTAATATCCAACTGGCAGTATAAACTTTCAACGAGCAGTACTAAAATTATACTGGCAGTATTAACTTCTATTACGAGCAACAGAAACATTACATGGCAGCATTAATACACTCTTTGGGCAGCAGTATTAACAAGCAATGAATACTATATACGTTAACAGTAT
>BQNB010023181.1:0-62111 GCA_026074375.1 Tanacetum coccineum | reverse complement strand
ACAGTAAAAAAAATTGGTTTTTTTAAAAGTTTTATCAAAAGACAAAATGCTAATTTGCAGCCTTAGATTTAAGCTAGATTAGGCTAAAGTGAAAACTCAAAAGCTAGAAACAGATGAAGCTAGATATCCAAAGTGCTTATAAAACCAAATTCAGACCTTAAAATAGCTTTTAGCTAATTTGAAAATTGGGAAAAAATCTTTTGAAAATAGACTTAAGGTTTTTGACAAATTAGGACACAAACAAAAACAGACAATTGCTCACTAAAACTCAACTCATTCTATTTCATAATTAGACTCAAACAAACATGAAAACAACATAAAATTGCTGCTAAACAAGATATAACCAATCAAGCTGCTATGATGAGCTAAAAACACACAGATTCAAACTATAGATCTATTGAACCTAAAATTCAAATTTTAGACTTTAAAGATCGGATTACTCTAACTCTAAGACTAAAATTAAACTTGTTAAAACTGACTAAAAACCCGAGAACAACTTCTAACCTATTTTGACCCAATCTGACCCTTGTGCCAAACACCCCTTTAGAATTTGATTTTCCATTTTTAAGCTAAAAACATTTGATTTAAGCTCAGATTAATGAAAACAGATAGACTAATAACAAATCAAGCATAAATAGGCATAAAATAAGGACAAACAAGATCTTATTGATAAGCTAAACTTATAAGCTATAATAGATAAACATTAGGACAGATTATTAGAAAATGCAAATGAAAACTATTCTATGCTAACAAATGAACATATTAAGCTAAAATAGAACCGAGTGAGCACAGCTAAACAATAATAAGCAAGAAAAAGGCATAGGATAAGCAAGTAATAAGCCAATAAGAGGCATGATAAGCTTAAACAAGTAATGAAGCTAAAAATGGTAAAAGGAGTGTGTACCTCAACCCCTTGCTCAAAACAGGGGTAATTTCACCTTATTAAACTCTAACCTACCCAGCTTATTGAATAAGCAATCTAAAAACCCATAAGCTCTTTCAAGGCCAGTTAATCATCCAATGCTTATTTCCTTTTTCCAAACTGAACAATCAATCAAATTAGCTCAAATAAGCTTTGTGGATGCTTATTTGAGCTTAGAGAGTATAAGTGAACATCAAACAGCTTATTCAGAGCTTATTGAGCTTATTTAAAGCTTATTATCATATTAAGCAAAATTCTCATAAAAGTATAACACAATTTTAAAGTAAAATGCAATTTTATTAATAAGGAAATGATTACATGGCTTTTAAAGGAAATTTACATTAAGAAAAGACAAATAAGCTGAAATAAGCTATTCTACCCTACTCTATTCCTACTCCTAGATGATCTTTAACTGTGTGTGAGAGCCTTCAATTTATAGCCTTGAGGAGAAGGTTCTAGGCCTTGAGACGCTCCTCCTTTATTCAATCCTGACCCTTGAATCAATTCCAATCATCAATCAACCCTTGGATCACGTACACGTTAAATCCACCAATAGAAATGCCCCGGATCATCAGCGTGTCAAGTAACTATCAGACGTGGCAGGGTTTCCTTCTAGAAGTGATTTTAAAGAACGTGGGATTGGGTGAAAAAGGTTTTACCCTGAGTGCGTTGAGTCTGTGTAATTTAAGAGGGAAGGGGTAAACGAAGTACAATGTTTTAAATATGTATAATTTGGGGCATTGACTTGGACTCTTTTGACTGGGTTTGGTAAAATGGTGTTGGGCTTAAGTTATTTAATTGGGCCAAAAAATGAGTTTTTGGATTAAAGTCATATGGATTTGGACTTAAGTTTTATAAATAGGTTTAGGCTTAAAGATATCAATCTTGGGCTGACCCGGCCCAATAAAACGGGTCTGGGTTGGTCCATGGAAGATGGGAACGCCTTTGGCTTCGGTCTTTCATCCTCTTTCCATTCCTGTGCTCGGCTTTGTCTGTTTTTGCTTTGATTTTGTCTTTTTTTATAAATATCTGTACCTGCAAGACACAAATCACAAAATATACAAATACAATGCATTTTTATCTGTTTTTGGTCATTTTTGGTCATCTTAGCTTGATTTATTAAGTAAAAGGTATGTGTAAAATAACACATACCAAATTCCCCCATACTAAGCTATTGCCGTGTCCTAACGCAATATTATAAATAACACTTTAAAAAACTAAGAATCTTAATCCCCTTTTATTAATTACCTTGAAAAGTAGCTAAGTATTCATCTTAAGGGATTAAAGAAACATTAGCTTTGAAAAGCTTTGTTTTTCCTTTTTCAACATTTTTCCATTTTTATGTTTTTTCATAACTTTCCATATTTCAACACTTCATAACATTGTGCTTTCATTATTCTTGATAATACTTAGGATCATGGAACAAGCAGAATAAATTCATCGTCCCCAACTTTTACTTTTCCATACTAAGCTTAAAAACAAGATCAATGTCAAATACAAGTCATGATACTAACACTACTCATAAATATTAACTGTGTATTACTTTTCCTCCCTTATTCCTAATTTTGTATCTCAAGATTTTATTTTTATCATATACCCGAATGCTATTTAAGACTTGTTTCGATACTTGTTATATCCAAAAATAAAGCGGGACGGTTGAAAATAAAATTTAGCTTCCACCCCTATCCTTGAAAACCGATGAAGTGAACGAAATTTTGGCTTTTGTTGCTTTTGTCTTAATTCATATCATATACCCTAAGGCTCTTTAAGACATAAATCAAGTAATATTATTTACACCATATACCCTTAGGCTCTTTAAGGTGAAAATAATAAAGCAATATTTTTCCAATGACTAATTTTATAAGCTAGATATCCAAAGTGCTAAGGTATAAAACCGGTCGGATCACAATTTATTTCTCGTTCTCACCTTTATTTGTGTCACAACACTTATTTCATCACTTTATTCCAACATTTATCACTTTTTTCATGCACAAATTTTTTTAAATTTTGCTATTTTCTCATAAATCGCATATTTTTGGTGGAAAAACGGGTTACGTGAGAACAACGGCTGCAGGTATAATCAAATCGATAGATTCCCCCCATACTAAAACTACACATTGTCCTCAATGTGAGATTCCCCCATACTAATTTCAAAACATAATCTTGATATAAAGGGGTCTCTTCGCAAATCTAAAGCCATTTATTAATTATGCTAAAGATAAACGTTAGTCGATAAGATTTGGATATTGGATTCCTTAAATGAAGCTGGGGATATGAAGCTCGAGTATATGAATGGACAAAACCATGAGCACGAGAGTCTTCAAAATCCGGGAAATCCTGGACATAAAACCACAAAACACAAAACACGAGAAAGGAAAAGGCGAGCCTCCTCACATCAAATGTTAGAAAATAGATAAGAAGATAGAAACGCTTGTTTTTGTTAACCGAGTCACGAGCTTGACTCGACCCCGAATTAAGTTGTCCATGGGGGAGCAAATGGAAGAGAAAATCTCAATCGGGCTTTCATTAATGTTTGGATAAACATTAAAGCACATGAAAGTTCCATCCCGATGAGATGCCACCGGTTTTAAGTGGAGATGTCGGGGTCAAAAATGGTGTCTTCACTCCCGGTGGAGAGAAGTAAAGGAGAATCCTCAGGGTAGGTGAGAAACGGGAGAAAAGTCCGAATGAAAAATGTGAAGGAATCGTCATCTTCAACATTTGGGAAAAAACAATCTCACATCCCCCTAGGTCAAAACATTTGTCTTCATTAAGCTCATCAAAATTGTTTATCACGGGCGCATCAGGCTAAATGTCGAATGTAAAACGCTCATACTCTGAAATAGGATCATCGTTAAGTAAGTCGTTAAGAAAAATAATATCCCCTTCCAAGTCAAAATCACTCTCGATACCCGGTGGTATTGACTCTTCCGGAACAAGAAATGTATCAACCTCCCCCATAAGAAAGTCACTATCCACAACGGAAATAGGAGAAGATGAGGGATATTTGAGCACAAAAGGAATAGAAGAAGTAAGATTCAATGCTTTGATCTTATCAATAAGAAGATTGACATTTAATAATTTCTCACGAAGAATTTCGTCCTCGATATCAATATCAACCGCTCCTTCTTCTTCATCAAAATCGTCTTCATCAATTCCCAATAGAATTGGATCAATAAGATAGAGTCCACCGGCGCACTCCTCGGGAAGAAAATCAATCTTAGGAGATGTGATCGAAATATCTCGACTAAGCAAAGAGTCAATAAGTCTAAATTCGGCATCAAAATGATCATTATCACAAAACGGCACATCACAAATATCTTCGAAAATACCCTTGGACTCACTTGGGATTGAGACAAGGTCCTCAACACTAGACTTTATTACCTCGTCTGATTCCGTTTCCGGAATAGTGTTAAGATGCTCGTCTCCCATACTTAGAGAGTTATCGGGTTCCTTGGTTAGTAAGTCGGGTGTGATTGCTTTAGACGATCTCTCTAGATATTCCCTATATTGAATAGTGTATTCTTCATCATCATCGTCAATAATAGGAAATTTCCTATATGGAGTAAAACTTTGAGCTGCCTGCTCCTCCTGCTCTTTCTGAAATACCAGATTAGCCGCTTGCTCACATTCAATATGCTTTTCTTCACGTTGTTTAAACATTTCATTTATAGTTCGTGAATCATTCAAAAGTTGAATATCAATGAGAAGATTGACGTTTAATAATTGCTCACGAAGAATCTCGTCCTCTATTTGAAGAATATCAATATCAATTTCTCATTCTTCTTCATCAAAATCGTCTTCATCAATTCCCGGTAAAATTAGATCAATAAGATCGAGTTCAACGACGAACTCCTCTGGAAGAAAATCAATCTTAGGAGAAGTGATCAAAATATCTCGACTAAGCAAAGATTTAATAAGTCCAAATTCAGCATCAAAATGATCATTATTACAAGACGGCACATCACAAATATCATCGGAAATACCCTTGGACTCACTTGGGATTGGGACAACGTTCTCAACACTAGACTTTTAGTTTCCGTAATAGTGTTAGGTATGCTACTTCCCCTATACTTAGAGAGTTATCGGGCTCCTCAGTCGGTAAGTCTGGTTGTGATTGCTTTAGACGATCTATATATAATAGTATACTCATCATCATCAGCCATAGGAAAATTCCAATTTAGAAGAAAACTTTGAGCTGCCTGCTCCTCCTGCTCTTCCTGAACTGCCTGATTAGCCGCTTGCTCACTTTCAATACGCTTTTCTTCATGTTGTTTCAAACTTTCATTAATAGTTTGTGAATCATTCAAAAGTTGAAGTAGCAATTCCGGGCAATAAACTCTTGATTTATTTGCTTTTCGTCCCCTTTCTTAATTATTTGAGAATTCTTTCCTTAGCAACAATCTTTTATATATTTTTCATGAGGAAAAAATATTGTATAAAAAGGATTCAATTATTTTTAATTTCCTTGCCATATCTAGACAACATTTCCTAATTAGATCTCTGAGAAGTGGATGAGAGAGTTGTTTAACGGAAATTGCGGAGGGTTATATTGGTCAAAACCAGAATAAATCGGATTATAACAAAAATTAGGATCATAATTTTGGTTCATCCGGTTGACACTTGGAAATTTTAGAAGAACCCTACGCATTTTCACTAAGGAAAATTGTTTTGGTGACTCGGAGATAATGTAGAGTTGGTCTTAATTCCATAGTCTTGATTGTAAGGGACCAGATCAAAGAGGGTGTGTTCCAATTGTTTGGCAAAATCGAAGCTCGGTTTGAGAGTTCCTCAATAAAATTTACACGATGTATGTCTTGTTTTGGTGCTGTTGTGGAGGTTGGTTTTGAAAGAAGTTCGGTGTTTCATTATAAGAATAAAGATTTGGGTCATAGACAAACTCATTTTCGGAATTCCTATAATGCATACAGCTCGGACAGTTTCCACCATTAAATGGACCTCCACAACACGAGCAACCAAAATGGTTATACGAAGACATGTCGAAGAATTAAACAATATAGAGGATAAGAAGAAAGAATTATACGGATTTGAGGGTAAAGGATAATATTTTTAGATTTTGAAAATTATTCATAAGAAAAGAAATTAAAATAAGAAAGAAAAATATATTTTTGGTAACCGGAAAGTAGTTAAACAGTTTGCAATGGGTAGATCGCTAAAAATTCGTAAAGAACAAGAAAGCGGAGGAGCTGGTCAGCGCGAAGCTTATTAAAAACCCTTCTCCTTTTGGGTGATGTTCTTAGGATCAAACCAGCCTTAAACTTTCCTTATAGCACGTAATCTAAAGGTGAGCCGTAACAACGATTAACAAACGGTAATATTTAATATTAAAATAAAAGAAAATAGAAGTGTAAAATATTTTTGTATTTTTATAAAATAGAAGAAAATATTCACAAATGAAAAATGATAACTTCACGAGGAAGGGTCTTCAAAACACTAATCTTTAAACGAAACATGATAATCGAACACACCTCCTCGGCAGCGGCGCCAAAAATTGATTACGGCCAAACATACTATATATAATATAAGTATATAAGGATGTAAACAATTATAGTATAGTAAGTATTTTCCGTCGGATTTAAGAAACAAACTTTTAACCAAAGTTATCTCAAAAACCTCCCGGGTCGTTTTCCCTTCCCGACGAAGGTGAATTGATAATCGGTTAAGTCCAGCTTTGGATCGCTGTGATTGAATGGTTTAAAAAGTTTTTGATTTGGTTTTAATTCTACTAACTGAAAAACGAATAAAAAATGTAAAAAAAAAGTTATCAATAAAGTATTTAAGCACTTATAGAATATTAAAGCTCGAAAACGTGTATCGGGACATTAATAAAACACGACATTTAAGATACCTATGACAAATTTTAATCCTTCCGAAAGCAAATTTAGTTTTCTAACTCCTAAATGACAATAAGAAAATTTTAAGAAAAAGAATTATATTATTTTTTGATTTTTATTTTATTTTATTATGAATTATAAAGTTTTTAAATAATTAATGAAATAAAATATAACTCGATTATGATTTAAAATTATTGAAAATTACAAAAAATTGATAATGATTGAAACAGTACACATGAAAAAATAAAAACTCAAAAGATGATTAATCGAATAAGCTCTGAAAAATGGTTAATATGCACTGCGAGTGCATATGTTTATAAAAAGAGCTTTTTAAAAGGTTTAAAAGAAATGTTTGTGCACCTGTGGACGTTAAAGTCCAAGGGCGCAGTGGTGTTGGTGTGGACTTGTGTTAAAAAGAGGGTTGAATGTGGTGAGGTCAGGGGTTCGAGCCTTGCTCACCCCTGATTTCCCTACTTCTATTTTTTTATTTTTGCAAAACTTTTTGAAACAAAGTTATAAAATAGCTTAAAACAAGCAACTTTTGTGAAGAAAGTTTTTTTGAAACTTAACAAATAAGCTAGAATTTGAGCTTAAATACCACAGAAAAGACTTAAAAGAAATTTGAGCTTTTTCACTAAACTAAATTAACTAGGAAACTTGATTAAGCTGAAACTAGAACTACATACGCTACATATACCCTACCTCTAACCTAATAAGCAAGACTGAATCAAATCTAAGCTAAAATTATAAGCCATAACCTGAAAAGGCATTAATAAGCACCTAAGGGAAAACAATTTCCAAAACAAACTAACAGCCAACTTTGAGCTTATTTTTAACTAAGCTAGTGGATCCTCATGGACTTTTGGCTTATACCACTTAAAAGCCTAACCTCCAAACTACTCAAAACAGCTTTTGAAAAGTATTTTGAAATCTATTAAAGCTAAGAAAATGCTTATTGAAAAAGCTGATGCAGGCAAATTACACTAAATTTTTTTGATTTTTAAAAGTTATATCAAAAGACAAAATGCTAATTTGCAGTCCTAAAACAGATAGCTAAATGAACTTTTAAGAACAAAATAAGCTCTAATCTATCAAATTTGACCTATGATCTATTTGTACACTAAATTTCAGAAGCTAAATAAGTTAAATGGTGTTTGGTTAGGCCAACTTTTGACCTGTAAAAGTCAAAGGTTTTAGTTAATTCTGTTTAAGATATCTTAGGTTTAATTGAAAAATCATTAGAAATGATTCTCATGAGTCATTTGAAAGTTTTTAGTGTTTTATGGTTTATTACTTTTCCTCAGCACCAAGGGCACTTTATACTTTTCTTTTAGCTATTGAATATTGATCTAAGCCTTCAAAGGGTTATAGATTTGCATCTTCTTGGATTGCACTCTTACAATAAGTGTGTTAAAAGTATAGTAACCTTTAGTGAGAACCTGTACAAGTATGGTGCTTGTTTACCATTGCACCAGCCTACTAACATTATGTTTTTAGTACTGGTGCTGATTCTTAAGCCCCACATTAAGCTAGCATGTTAGGATTTAATAGTTTATCTTTTAGCATTTTATAGTTTAGTTATAGTTTAATATAGATTAAGCCTTAAATCTTATTTCCTAGCTTATTTTCCTAGCTTAATTTTCGTCAATTGTCCTTTTAAAAACTTAAGAAAACCAAAAATAGTAGGTTCAGTAATTTAGCTTATAAATTTGAATCTTAGCTTAAGGTGGTAGAGTTTATAGCTAAGCAGAAATAATAATAGTTTAAAAGTTTTCAGTAGCTCAAAGTCTAGATTTTCTTTTGAGTAATTTAGCTTATTTGGCTTTTTTGCTTTATTGCTTTTGTTTTCTGAGTTTAGCCTAGTCAAATGATTAAATTTAATAGCTTAAAAGAGTTTCTAGCTCTATTTTCTTTTCTTAATTAGCTTAAGCAAGTCATAAGTTCATTAGAATTTCTTTCCTTTTACAATTTGAACTAATGTTGAGTTTTTTATAGTTTAATTTCTAAAACCAAGGGTTAAACCCCACTTTCTGAGGTCAGCAGATAAATAAGCTCTTATTGAGCTTATTTGTGGCTTTTAGTATAAGTCTTTTCATTAAAGTTGTTCTCCTTAAGCTGTTCTACAACTTCTCTCTTTTGAGTTTTACCTAAAAAGCACTTTTTAGTTCTCAACTTATTTAAAGGCTTATTTGGATTTATTTGAATTCGGGTTATGATCCTCAGGGACTGGTTTTGTAATTTTAGTTTTTTTTATTTGTTTCTCATTTAGTTCTTCATCTTTGCATCTGTCCCTCCATTAGTCCCTCTAGTATTTGCATAATTAGTCCTTAGTTAAGTCTTTTGTTAAGTTTTAATTAGATTTATTATTTTTATTAATAATTAGGGTTAAGCTTTTAATTAGTTTAATTAATATTTCAATAAAAAAGTATATATTGGGGCTTTTAATTTTTATAGATTTCCATGCAGCTCTTCTTTTAATAGTGTAAATTTTTTTTTTTAGAATTTTAGGATATATTTTCATTATTATTATTATTATTAAGGTATTTTAATTATTTAAATCTTTAACAAATCATATTTAAAAATCTAAAAAAGACAAAAATAAGAAATTCTTTTTCTAAAATTTTCTTTTTACTTGTTTTATTTTATAAAAATATAATTTCAATTATTTTCATATTTTTAAATTTTTAGGATTTAATTAGATTACATTAGTTTTTTTTAATTGCATAAAAAAAAATTCAAAAATCAAAAAAAAATGTTTTTCTACTCTAACATGTCTTTTGTTCCTATCTTAGGTTTATAAATTTCAGTTCATTTTTAGGTGTAAAATTTAGTGGCGTTTGCTTATTTGCTTCCCATTAGTTTAATGTTTTAATCGTTTTTAATTATCCATTGTAGATTGTTGTTTTTTTCAGAAGTCAATATCTGTTTACACAAATCACATATCTTTGCTTCATTCAAATCAGAAGTCCGACTAAAACTGGATTCAATTTCACTAGTCGTTGGGAAACGACCCGGTAATCATACTTATCGGTTAAATATACGTACTAGTTAAATTATACTAATAATTTTTGAGAGTGAATTTTCCTTAGGGAATATTCATATTTCCTCTTTGAAGAATTAATTTTATATATTTTTTAGGTATATAAAACTACACACCAATTTTTGGCGCCGCTTGCCGGGGGACGTAGTGATTAAGATTCCCTACAGTTTTGTTTGTTTGATTTGGGTTTTGAAAGATCCTTTCACCCTCGAAAGTTAATTCATGTTTTATAATTCAAAAATCCAAAAAAAAAATCATAAAATATAAAAAGTAAAAAAATATTTTCCTTTTCTTTTTAGTATAAGTAAAAGATAAAAAATAGAAAAATCAAAAAAAAATATTTCTTTTTAATTAAGAAATAAACATCACCAATTGGTAAAAATACCAAAATATAACATTCTCAACGGAGGTGTTATCATTTCAATTTCCAAAGTGAACTGTTTGTTCCCAAATCGAACTAAAGATTTAACACTTGCCATTTGTGTCTCTACGAAGAACGGCTCACCTTAAAAACAATTTTCCAAGCTACCGTGAAGTAGCCTGATTAATTGGTTACGTCACTCCGAGTAACCGTTAAAAATTCAATGTTAAAAAAAAATTAGTGTTAAGAAGTTTTGCTTTTTGATTTTAGTTTTTTATTGCGAACCATCGTTCGATCTCGAAGACGTCGACAACAACAAACTCTTCCGGTTGTTGTTGAAAATTTTGATTTAGAAGAACCAATTGTTGATCAAAACATTGTTGCAATGGCCGACAATCGTACGATGGCCCAAATGTTACAAGCACCCATCGAGGGGTATGAAGATGCAATAGTTGTTCCACCGATTAATGCTAACAATTTCGAGCTTAAACAACATTTAATCAATCTTGTGCAAAGTAATAAATTTAACGGTAGACAAGATCCCTCACAATCACCTTCGTTTTTTTTACAAGTCCACTCAGCGTTTTTAGACATCCCTGAAGATTCCAAAAAAAAATAACTCTTCGATAAAGCTTTTGCTTTTTCTCCTTTTCTCTAGACGGTGAAGCCGAATTGTTAGACAAGGAACCTCAAGATCAATTCTCACATGGACGACCATGTTTTCAAAATTCAATAAGCCCATTCTTTCCACACATACAAAGAACAACTTACCATTCGAACAAAATCACCAATTTTTTCAATGAACCAAACGAAAACCATTTAAGTGAACAAGGGAACGTTTTAAAGTACTTCATTCCTTCGTCATATGTCGCTCACCATGGCTTTCTCGAACTACACCACTTTGATACTTTTTTTAACAGTTCATTAAAATTCAAATGATCAAGATCCTAGATTCCGCACAGGTGGCAATTTTTAGATAAGATAACTCAAGAAGTTTTAGCGATTATACAAGCAAGTCAAAAGATTCGTTACTACAAGGAGACGTGCTATGATTCCAGAGTGAGTACGGATGCCCTCTTTCCTAATTCCTTCACCTTCAAATAATTCTTTCGATATGCAACAAATAGCCGCTTCACTTGAGGATAAGATGACAATCAAATGAAACAAATGATAAATGAAATGAAAGCATTAGATGTTACTACTCCACACCCGTAAACGGTTGAGAAGTATGTTGTCACATGTGGATCGAATCACAATTTTCACCATTGTCCGTTAACTCGAGGTGGAAACGATTTTCCCATTTTTCAAGACAACATCCAACAATTTCAACAAACCGCAACCGTTGGCAATTTTCCTTCAAGAAACAAACCTTCTAATTTGGCAAGTCAAATGAGACCACCGGGTTTTAATCAACCGAATGTTCAAAACAACCAAAACCATTATCAAGGAAACAATTTCAATTCAAATCAAAATCGTAGAAACAATTTTAACCAAAACCATCAAAACAATCAAGGTCAAGTTTTTCAACCACCAACCAATCAACCACCGGTTTATCAAGTTCCACCATATCAGGCTCCTACGCCCCAAATCCAAGGTGTGTTTATCGAAACGATTTTGAAAACTACGTCTAGGCAAGACGTGATGCGTGGTGTTTAAAGAATGTATCAAAATCAGGTCAAAATTTGCAAAATCAAATGGCTAATGTCACGAGTTTGTTGACAAGTCTTTGTAATAATTTCATAAATTCAGCTTCTACCTTGAATTCAGGAACTCTTCCAAGTCAAACCGTGACTAACCCTCGTCAACAAATCAATGTTATCACCACAAGAGTGGTAAACTTTAGAAGAACCTTCGAATCCTCTTGTTTCCCTAACAACCCGGTTATTCAATTCCTTCAAGAAGAACCCAAACAAAACCCGGAGACGTCAACGGAAAAAGTGCAAAATCCAAATTTAGAGAATACCGCACATGTCCCATCTCCGGGGGAAGAAGATTCAATCTTCACGGAAATACCAAATCCAAAAGCAAAGAAAACGGTTAATGTTGAAATTCAAGATCTCAATTCTCCAAGACCTGATTCGTATCCATCTAAACTTCCATATCCCGAGAGGATGAAAATTAGAGAACACGATAAACCAAGTGCTCAACATAGCCGGTTTTTGAAGATGTTCAAGTAACTCCATTTAGAGATTGGATTGAAAGATGCTCTTGTCGAAATGCCAAAGTTCAACAAATGGTTAAGCTCGTTGCTAAGGAACAAAGAGAAGCTCGAGGAGATTGCTATCATGACCGTGAATGCTGAATGTTCCGCTATCATTATGAACAAAGTCCCCGAAAAGCTCGAAGATCTGGGAAAATTTCTTATCCCATGTGCTTTACAAGAACTCAATAGGACTAGTGCTTTAGCCGATTCCGGAGCTAGCATTAATCTTTTACCTCATTCTATCTACAAGAAACTTGAGCTTGAAGCTTTAACTCCTACTCGAAAGACACTCGAGCTTGCCAATCATTCCATTACTCACCCGATAGGCATAGCTGAGGATGTTGTAGTTAGAGTCGATGGTTTCACTTTTCTTGCGGATTTTGTGGTGGTTAATTTTGAACCCGACCCGAGAGTGCCTATTATTCTAGGAAGACCTTTCCTTCGCACTGCGAAAGCTCTCATCGATTTGTACGAAGAAACTTTGACTTTAAGAGTAGGAAAGGATGAACTTGTTTATTATGCCGATAAATCTGAGAAAAACAAAAATAAGCATTGTGTTCACGCCATTTCTGTAATCGATTTTTCAAAAGATGATCCGTTTAGTGGCAGTACCACTACTCATTCTGATGATCCTTCTCCTAGTTCTTCTCCGGTGAAGACTAGTGATAATTTTGAGAAGTTCGTCGATGAACTTGCTCCTCTTGGTAATGATGATTCAACTCTTAAGAAGGACTCGCATGAAGAGAATTTTCAAGAAAATGTCGAGATAAAAAATTCCAACGTTTCCGATGAGCCAGTTTTACTCAACACTCCTTTATCCGATAAGGTTGAGTGTTTTGCTCCTGAAGACAATAATGATGAGATCGATGATTTTCTAGCTATGGAAGTATCTTCTAACTTAGAGGAAGGATATTTCGATTCAGAAGGAGACATAGCTTTTCTTGATAATCTACTTAGTGATGATGATTCCCATAATCTCGCTTTCGAAGTAATTTCCGATCATGAGCTAGAGCATAATGAATCTTCAATTACTTTTTCTCCAAGAAGTGATCCTCTTCACCATGAGTTCGCCGGTGAACCTTTAACACTTCCTGCGAGGAATGATCGTGAATTTGAGGAATATCTTAGTCTTGTGACAGTGCTTTATGAAATTTCAATTTCCCAGGGAAATATTCATGCTAATCAAAATTCAGTTATCGAGTCTCTTCCCATATCTCCTATCCCCGTTGAGGAAAGTGAGCCCAATCAAGAAGAGATCGATATTCTCCTTATTCCAGATGATTTAATTCTGCATGGTCTTGAGGATGCTGATTCCGAAGATGAAGTTAATAAGTCACCTAACCTTGATCACCAAGATGATCCGTCAATTCCTCGACCTCCACCGGAACCTTCGGATATTAAGAAATGTTTTGAACCCGAAGCGGGTATTTTGATAATCAAAGAGTTTAAGGGTGTTTCTAAATCTCATGATTTTATGACCGGTATTTTACCCACCCTTCCCACCCTTGTTTCAGATTTGATCTTCATTTCCTCATTTGTCTCCTTCGAGAATGAAGACACCATTTTCGACCCCGGCATCTCCACTTAGAGCCAATGGCCTCTCATCGGGATAGAACTTTCATATACTTTAATGTTTGTCCAAACATTAATGAAAACCCGATTGAGATCTTCTTTTCCATTTGCTCTCCCTAAGGACAACTGAATTCAGGGATCGAGTCGAGCTTGCGACTCGGTAACCAAAAACAAGCCGCTTCGTGGGAGTTCACCCCATGCTTATCCTTTTCTTTCTATTTTATTTTCTAACCTCTAATGTGTTGTGATGTTGAGGGACCCATCCTCTTCGTTTCTCGTTGTTTGTGTTGTGATTTGGAGGAATTAACCAAACATTTTCAGAATCTTCGTGTTCGATGTAATTCGAAGCACCTCGGTTCTCAGCCTTGGTGTGAAATTAGTTTGGGGAGATCAATTATCTTTCATCATTATTCGATAACGAATTTATCCTTTGTCTAATTAATAAACATAAAAAAAAAAAATAATAAACGGCTTAGATTTTCGTAGGAACCCGACTTTAAACATTGAGGACAATGTTTCATTTTAGTTTGGGGAGGGAATCTATCGATTTGATGTGCTTGCTTATTGTGTTTCTCACGTACCCGGTTCTCCCACAAAAATAGCAAAAATTTTAAATTTTTAATCTAAAAAAAAAAAAAAAAAAAAAAAAAAATAATAATAATAATAATAATAAGACAAAAATGTAGGTTTTCCGCTGGTAAGAATAAGAAGTAATTTTTGACCCGATTGAATGTGTTGAGTTCTAGCTTTTTCCCTTAACAATTAATGATGATAGTTTGTGCTAGTCTCATATAGACTTTAAACATGCTAGACTTGAATCGTTAGTAAATGAAGCTTGTGCTAATCTCAAGTAGATTTTAAATATGCCAAGTTGGATTTTATAAGCTAGCATTGCAAATTTCTTTTGTGAAGAACAAGAAATGATAGTGTTATTTATAAGTCATGATATTAAACGTAGAATAGTTGGATTTCTTTCAAGCTCATATGTATTAATTGTGGCTTTTTCTCCCATTAGCTTGTTTCACTTTTATATAAATGTTTAATAAATAGAGTTGTATGGTTTTTTGGTTAATAATTAGCAAAGTAGTTTCTTGTAGTTCTTTGTGATTAGATGTGTTAACATAGGAATCTTATTTGGAATAAAATACAAAATAATATAATAAATAAGTATCTCTGCCAGATTACTTCATCGTGTCGGAGGCGTGGCCGATGTTGGAGTTTTCATATGAGGTAGAGTCCGTGTCATAATAAGTAGAAAACCTCTTGTGACTGTTATCGGATGTGGCTTCGAGATAAAAGGACCGGTTTTTAATTATATAATCCAAAAGTCGAAATATGTTTGCTGTATCTTGTCGGAGGCGTGGCCGATGTTGTAGCCTACTAAAGGACTGAGGAATAAATGTTGCTTAATTTTTGTCTTGTTTTGTGCCTTAAAGAGCCTAAGGGTATATGGTGCAAATGAGATTGGTCCATTCATGTCTTAAAGAGCCTTCGGGTATATGACATGAATGGTGCCTTGCTTAAGTAGCCTAATAAAAGCCAAATTTTGGTCGCCTCGATGTGGACTTTAATTCTTGATTGCATTTGATCTTTTGAAAAGGGCTAAGAGCTTAATTACTGCGTTCTTTTACCATCACCGCTTTATTTTTGAATTAATAAGATATCGAAACAAAGTCTTAAAGAGCCTCTGGGTATATGACTTAAGTATATATCCTGAGATACAAAAGTAGGATCTTGCGGGAGAAAAGTAAGTACACCTATTAGTAATTGTATGAGGTAGTGTTAGTGTCATGATTGTAATTAACGGGATTTGTTTTTTAAGCTTTGGCATGAAAAGTGAAAAATCGGTGGATGTGAGTTATCTTTTAGACGCTTAATTGTGCTTTTTGTTCTATGATCCTAAAAGTTACCAATGTGGTAATGAATAAAATTTGCATTATGTCAAAACAATAAATTTGTAGTAGTAGTTAATAATCAAGAAAATCCATAAAAGAGAAAAATCTTAGAAAATGGAGATTCTTTGTTCAAGAGGGAGTATTGTTCGATCTCTCCTGTTTTTCCTATTGAGTTTTGTAATTGTGACTTTAGAAAGTCTCCCTCATTGACTTTAATACTTCTTAAAGCTTAGTTTGGGGAGGTTTCGTGGTATTTGGTTACGGAGCAATGTGATATTGCTGTGGAACACATCGTTTAGTTTGGGGTAATTTTGATAAGTGTAGAATACACATATCTATTTTGGCTTAAAAAGGCCAATTCAACACAATATAGGATCATAAAATGGCAAAATTATGCTTGTATCTGAGTTTATGTGCAGGTGGGGATATGTCAAAGTTTGCTTTTTTATCTAGGCTATAAATGAACATCGAGAATCGGATGAGTGATCAAGAAGCTAAAGATCTCAAAGCCAAAGCCAGAGAAATCATGCCTCAGCCTTCTACAGTCAATTGCAAGAAACCACAGTAACCAAAACCAATTCCATTTGTTTGTAAAGTTACAGGGTTACTTTGCAAATGTATAGAGTTAATTATGTATTGGAAAAGTGTTGCCCAAAACAAGGGCCAGCAATGCATTTCCCTATAGTTGCAAATAGCGGGGTCATATGGACCGGGTATAAATCTATACAGGTCCATTCTTTTAGCATTCCACAACTAAAGCCACAACCAATAACCCAACCATTAAACCGACAAACCGGTACCCCTTTAACCCCTTTTTACATTTTACTGTCCACTCATTTTACCCCAATTCGATCGACACTCACACACTACCACGAAGAAAACTCAAGAACACCATGAACCCTAGTTCTAACCTCAACACACGATAATTAACCTTAGGTGTTAATGACCTCTCACAAATCTAACCAATTTCAATTTTTCTTTTTTTTAACATCGTTTCAATTAACTAACCATTTCCACCCTGGCATAATCGAACAATTCATTGTGATGTGACGTGTGTGCGTGTGTACACTCTACATATACTAGGATACACACATCAAGCAAATCATCGATCCGGGTTTATACACTATTACATCCTACGCCATTACATATGAGATCAAGGAGAGAGAAGAGATTGGATGGTCAAGATTGAAGCATGAAGAAGGATCTAGAGATGGCTAGAGCTCAAGGCTTTGGGTATAAAACCCCAATCATTCCAGCACTCGAAGAAAATAGTTAGTAGTTAATTTTTCAGTTTTATTTTAGTAGTTCAATTGTTTTAGATTTAGTATTAAATAGTTTTTGTAATTTCATTTTCATTTCAATTCGTATTGTAAACCTTATTCAGTTTTTAATAAAAGTATTATTTTATATTAACTAGTGTCTTCATTTAAATTCTGTCGAAAAAATGGTGTTTGTGTTTGTTACTACTGTTATTTGATCAAGGCTTGTTACCAACATGGAATTGGATGGCTGCTATGGTATCAAGGGGTTAGAGCTATTGGATAGCACATAGGTTAGTTAGGATTGTTGTTGAGATTGAGCTTATGTGAATTAAGCCATAAGCTCACAATAAGCTGCTTATTTCTTTCATGTTCTAGCTGGAAAGTCAAGGTATACTTTACTTGTTTACATTTATTCTTATTCTGTTTTTCTTCTTCGAAATAAGCTGTTAAGTATTAGAGTAAAATAAGCTATGAGGATTTGCTTAATGTTTGATTAAGCATAATATTGGTAGTGAATTTCTGCAAGAACTTTAATTTGACTTTGTTCATTAAGGTAGAATATTAAGCCTCTAGAGTTTATAAGCTGATAAGCTTATTTAGATTATTTCAAATAAGTTAGGGATTAAGTTTTTATAAAAAAGTTGTCCAAAAAAAATAAGTTAATAAGCTGTTTTAATCAAAATGAGGTTTGTAATTTGGTTAGAGGTTGCAGGGACCTGTTCTGTCTATTTTCATAGTTTCTGTTAGTAAAAGCTTTTCACAGTTAGTCCTTGTTAGTTTAATAATAGTCCCTAGTTAATTACATCGTTTGTCCTTTCGTTAGTTTAAATATTAGTCTTGTTAGTCCCAAGTCTGGGATACTTCCGTACTTTAAATCAAACTTTGTGTTTTTTATTAAACTTAAAAGTTACACCGCCTACCCTTACCTTTCTGTTTCGTCATTTTCAACCCATGTGTTTTGGCTATTTAAGTTTAAGTTTTATAAAAATAGTTTTTTATAAATAATAAAATTAGGTTTTTAGTTTAATTAGTTAAATTAGTTAATAATTACTTGATAAAAATTAGGGCTTTTTATAAAATTAATTTTCTGCATTTTTTTTCTTTATAAAAAGCATTTTTATAGAATTTTTTAGTTTAAGTTTTAAATTTTTAAAAATTAATTTTCAAATTTAGTTTTTTTAAAACCACCCCCCCCCCCCCCCCCCCACCCCCCCCCCCCTTTTAATTTTTAACCTTTAGTTTTTTATCTTTAACTTTTAAATAGAAAATAAGTAATAAAAATGTTTTTCTCATCTTTTTAAGTAATTTAGGATAAGTTAGCTTAAAAAGTATTTTTCTTAATTTCTATCAACTTAATTTTTATTTTTAGAATTTAATTTAGATTAAATAGTTTTTAAATTCATAAAAAAATCCAAAAAGCCTTTAAAAAATATTTTTAATTTTCCTAAAATTTTCTTTAGCATTAATTTAGAATTGGGAATTTAGTTTATAATTTTAGTTTTAAATTGCATTTGTTTTCTTAAATGTCGCATTTTATTTACTTTCGTAATTAGTTTAATTTGTTAATTAGTTGTTTAATTGTGCCTTTAATTTTAGTAGTATAATTAATAAAAATATATCTTTTCTTATTCAAATCAGGATCAAACTTAAACGAGGTTTCCATTGCACGAGTCATTGGGGAATCGACCGGGTGATTACTACTTGCCGGTTTAATATTACGTATTTTATATATTATTTCTTTGTGAGTGGAGCTTGTCCAAGGGATCTTGGGGATTTCCTTAATTTCTTCTACTAAGTATATTCTGTTTTACGTGTGTATAAACTACTCGAATCAATGCGCCAAAGACGGTGGATCGAGCTGCTCAGTGACTACGAATGTGAGATCAAATACCACCCAGGCAAGGCAAATGTGGTGGCAGATACCTTGAGTAGAAAAGAAAGGCTCAAGCCAAGGCGAGTACGTGCTATGAGTATTACTATTCATTCTGGACTTAAGACTAAGATTTTGGAAGCACTTGGCGATGCTTCAAGGATCTCAAAGCTCCAACCGAATGGCTAAGAGGATTAGAAAAACACTTTGAACGAAGAGAAGATGGTGGAATTTACTTCTTCGATCATATCTGGATTCCATCAGTTGGTGGTGTAAGGAAACTGATCATCGATAAAAGCTCATCTTCTAGATTTCAATACAGTCGGGTGCGGATAAGATGTATCAAGATCTGAGAGATTGTATTGTGGCTGGTATGAAGAGAGAATTGTGAGTACGTTAGCAGTGTTTACATGCTCTAAAGATTAAAGCCGAAAGTCAAAAACCTCAGGATTACTTCAACAGTCCAGAAATTGAGTGGGAAATAGGAGAGATAAAACGGTCTTAGTCCAAAGTTGCCTAGAAGCAAGCGGTGGGTATGATGCGATTTGGGTCAATTGGGATGATTTGACAAGTCGGCTCACTTCTTACATATTCGTGAAGATTACAAAACGGAGAAGCTGGCAAGAATTTATATCAACGAGATCGTAGCAAGACATGGTGTGCCTGTGTCGGTCATTTCAGACCGTGAAGGTCGATTCGCGTCACACTTATGGCAAGCTCTTCAGGAAGCATTGGGTACAAAACTACACATGAGTACGGCTTAACCAAACCTGAGACAGTACGGTCAGACGTGAGCGATATCATTCAGACGTTGGAAGATATGTTCGTGTTGTGTTATGGATTTTGGTGGAGTTGGGATACTCATCTTCCATTGGTTGAGTTTTCTTATAATAACAGTTACCACGCGAGCATTAAGTGCGCGCCATTCGAGGCTCTGTACGGGCGGAAATGTAGATCCCCCGTGATATGGACTGAAGTGGGAGAAAGTCAGCTTATTGGACCAGAACTTGTGCAAGAAACGACAGAAAAGATTTTTCAGATTAAGGAAGGCTGAAAACGGCAAGGAGTCGCCAGAAAAGCTATGTTGATAAGAGACGTAAGCCACTTGAATTCAAGGTTGGAGACCGAGTGTTACTAAAGGTATCTCCATGGAAGGGAGTGGTACGATTTGGTAAGAAAGGAAAGCTGGCACCACGATATGTGGGACCGTTTGAAATAGTAGAGTGTGTTGGACCGGTAGCTTATCGGCTGAAGTTACCCCAAGAGCTAAGCTGTGTCCACGACACATTTCATGTGTCGAACCTCAAGAAATGCTTGGCTGAGCCAGATGTTCAGGTGCCTTTGGATGAGATCAAGCTGATGAATTCTGGAGTTATCGAAGAGCCTATGGAGATCGTAGAACGAGAATGAAAAAGCTAAAGCGAAGAAGAATCCCATTAGTCAAAGTTCGTTGGAACTCTCGGCAAGGAGTTGAGTATACCTGGGAACATGAAGACCGAAATCCGAAGAAATATAGCATCTTCTCTCTGAAACGTACTCCTTCAGGTGTTGCAACCTGAGCCTTGAGGACAAGGCTCTTCTAACCGGAGGAGACTGTAACATTCCGTATTTTTAGGTCATTTACGACGTCATCTATTTTACTAATTATTTTTTTCTCGTACGCGTTTACTTTAATTCTTATTATATAGTTAAATCGCGTAAACTAAAAATCAACAATTAGCGTAACGGCTACCAAGCGATTTAAGTTTACATCAGAAATCATTTATTATTTTAACTAAAGTACTAAATTTACTTATTATTGTTTTATTTTTTTTATATCGGTTACGTAAATCGTTCCGTTTCGCGATAAGAATTATGTGTTACTGCATACCGAAACCAACAGAATTAATCTACGCTTCAACAAATACTTATGTTTATAACAAATGCTCAAAGTTTCATCACTTGAGCTGAATTTACCATGAAATAAATAAACCAATACATACACTTTACAAAATTATACAATATGTTTAAAATTTACCAACTTACTACTAGCAAGTAATAATTTCATTTTGCAAATAGATATTTGTAGTCAATGATCCCATAATTCATGAGTTGATTTCTATTTTGGAAACAAGTCATTAAATCCCTAAAGACTTTCACAAGTATTACCCAAGACTCATTATTTTCTCCATTGTAGTTTCTTTGACTAGTCTTAGGACTATAAAAGGCTGCACTAGTAAGTAAACTCACACACTTCTCATTTGCAAAGAAAAACTTCACCATATACTCCCTTTGGTTCTATAAAAAACCCACAGCCAAATCAAAACACCACCAAATCCATACAAGGTTTTTATTTTACAACACTTACGATATTCTACATCATTATCTAAGACCTACCAAGAAAATATTTGAAGGCTAGGTTAAGTTTACAAGAGTTAAGCAAGAAAAGGAAAATTAGGGTTTACTTGGAAATTAGGGTTTTCAATATCTTGCAAGCTTGGGTTTACAATCTAAACAAGGGTTTGGATTGTGTTAGTTATCATATTACATCACCATAAGGTTATCTAAAACCCTTTATGTCTTTACAGTTATCATTTTATGTGTTTATATGTTCTATTTTGCAATATCACCATTTAGGATACTTTTTTTAAAACATGTAAATCATATTTTACTGGTGATCATGGATTTTGATCATTTTTTATGTTATGAGGTTGATAATATCTGGAATAATGGATTATATATGTATTGTAACTTTGGTTAAGTGTAAAATGTATTATATATGTATTTACTTTATAAGTTAAAGTTACTTAAGAAAGTTTAAGGTTTTTAAGCCTTGTTAAGGACTTGATACTTTAGAACTCATGGACACAATATGGATCTTGGACTCTATTATATGTAAGACAAGTATATAATAAGTCTTGAAAAACTTGTGGTAAATTATTAAGTTAAAAGGTATATAAAACAAGTTATAAAAATTGGATATGTATAAGTATTTTAAAGGGGACTGTTTTGGTTCGACCTTGGTAAACAGCACTACCATGTTTTATAAGATAGCAGGCCTCTATGACGATTCCAAATGATAAAAAACTCGAAAATACGGAGTTATAACAAAAGATACGACGATTTCAGAGTTTACGTTAAATATATACTTTTATAAAACATTTTATAAAAGGTACTATTCACCACATTAAAACTTTAATTTTATAACATCAATAAATCGATAAAAATTTTGAATATCGAGGACGTGCTCGAAATGAATCGCTAAAAACTGAGTTTAAAACGAATAAGTTCCGGACATTTCGATAACTAAATCTATAAAAATAAATATATAACTGTCATGAACAGTAAAAATCACTATTCATCAAAAAACTCAGATTTTGAAATTTTATTATTTGAATAACTCGTCTTTATTATGAAGGCGTAGACGTAAAAAACGAAAGAAACGGACTTAAAACGAGAAAGTTACGCCAGTTTTACTAAAGTATACTTATAAACGTTTTTTACTTTATAAATATGATTTCACTAAAACGATTAGATGGTGATGTAGCTATATAGAATTATATGTGGTATTAGTTAATCAAAATACTATATTACTAGGGAGTTTCATAATGAGGCCTCTTCAGGGTGGCGTATCGACGAGTTGTTAGATTTACGATTTAAAGTGTCCTAGCTCCTCATACGTCACTACATGACCTCTTAATTATGATAGCCCGAACGATAGTATGATGAGCTATACGACCTATAAATAATCAAAGTGTTTAGTACTTATGGAGAACCTATATTGGATTTGGTTGCATTTCGATGTATGTTTCGTGACGCATTTTTATTGTGAAATATTGTTGATTACCATTCAATCAAGGTGAGTTATAGCCGTTTTCTTATCTACTTGTTTTTACAAAACTCTACGGGGTGAAATTTTACATGCCTTGTTTTATACAGGACACAAGTGTTTTAAACTGTATGCTATCTCAGATTATTGCCTGATTATTATTTCCTAAGTTACACAGTGCATCTAAGTCCTAATTATGATACCGTCAATTGCTGTATTAGTGAGCGCTAGTGTTGTAGGATAGATCTATCGGACTAAACAATCCCCCCCCCCCCCCCCCACACTGAAATTTATGGTGCACAAGTGTTCATGGTGCATTTAAACATTTTAGAGAACTGTGGGAGGGGGGGTTGGGGTTAGGGGGGGGGGGAGGGGGGGGGGGGGATGGGGTGGGAGGGCGGGGGGGGGGGGGGGGGGACGGGGGGGCGGGGATGGGTATATAGGATATGGGGGGAGTGGGCATGGGTGGGGGTGGGGTGGGGGGAGAAGGGGGGATAGTGGGACATGGAGGGGGCGGGGGGGGGTGGGCTGTTTTGGCGACACCCTACCTATTTGGGGCAGCAAGACAGTTTAGGCTTCGGGGTAATGAGCTTTAGCTAAATAATACATGTTTTGGATAATGTATTTGTTATTAGTCTGCCATTACTTAATTCATTGATCCACACTTTTACAGATAAACCTATGAATTCACTCAACCTTTGTGTTGACTTTTAACATGTTTAATTTAAGGTCCTAAGTTATAAGCTTGGATGGGAACCGTGATGAATATCAATGAAGATGGATTCTGTGTTTATTTAAATTCAATGCAACTTTTATCTATAAAAACTTAAGTCACCTTTTGGTAGTATTAAGCTTTTGTTTAATTAAAAACGTATGTGGAAATGTTTATGACTTTTAAAACATATGGGACCTAATGTATAAACTCTGATATTTTGCTATGGCATCGAATGAAATCTTATCTTAAAACGTCCATTTAAGGTCGTTTCCTATATCTTGATTGTTGTGCTTTGACGTAGCACCCCATTGTTACCATTCCGCTGCTACTTGATTTTGGGGGTGTTACAATTCCTATAATCCTCTGACCATGGAGGATTTTTATCGACCGTCGATCATCGGTAGAGGAGGTCCGATCGCTCCGACAATCGTTCCGGTAACCGATTTTGTATTAAAAAATCATATGGTTCGGCTGCTTGGACAGAATTGCCAATTCCATGGATTTCGATATTAAGATGCAAACGAGCACTTAAATAAGTACTTATCTATCACTTAATTCATGAAGAAAAATGGAGTTTCTCAAGACAGCATCAATCTGAATCTTTTCCCATTCTCTTTAACTCACGAAGCTGAATCTTGGTTTTATCATCTTAAAACTCATTCTATTCACACTTGGGAAGAGATGATCCTCAAGTTTCTTTCAAAATACTACCCATATTCTACAACATTGCAGCTTAGGAAAGACATTCTGAATTTTCGGCAATTGCCCATGGAGTCAGTATTTGAAGCTTGGGAAAGATTCAAATCATGTTTACGAAAATGTCCTGATCATAGAATTTGGCTTATTGATCAAATCTTTACATTTTATCATGGAATCACGATGGTTGATCGTGACAAGATTATGGTGGATGCTGGTGGAAATATCATGCGAAAGACCCCTCAAGAGGCATATGATTTGATCGAGAATATGACACAACATCATTTTCAGTGGGACGCCGAAGTATATTATGACACTACCACTGTGTGAAATGCTTATTATTCTGATACTACTTTCGCGATGAGTGCACAAATTGTGGTCCTTGGAAAGCTACTGCATACACTATCAAAGTGTTCAACATACCAGACCTATGACTCTCTAACATTTTACTATTCAGACCTCTGATGAGAGTGTGGGATGGAGCCTTCAAAGTGTTAGATATTCATAAACCAATTCATTCTTTGAGTGGCAATCCCACTCCTTCTTTTGACCTTGTGGTCGAGTCTCTCTCCCCACTCCCTACTCCCTTCGGGGATAGTGACTCTCTCTTGAAGGAGACCGACACCCTTCTTTCTCATTCTGATGATTCTCTGCCTGATTATGAAACATTTTGCTTTGATATTGAAGAGAAGAATGTGTCACGTACACTATTCATTCGATCATCCTTTCGGACTAGAATCATTTGTTTTGATGGCAGATCATATTGAAGAGAAGCAGTAGTGGCAATACCATTCTATTGATTTTTATCTTCTGTATCTGATTCGTTTTATCTTTGATCTTTCGATTGAATCCCCCCCCCCCCCCCTTTCCCCCCCCCAGTTTCCTCCTGCCGATAGGAGTGTTTCTCATCAAGAGGAGTTCGCCGATGAACTTGCTCACATCATATCTCCACCAGAGTATGATCATTTTTACTTTGATCTTGAGGACGATCCAGGAGAGTTGACTAGACTTTTGAAGGAAAATATTTCTGATACATTAACTAAGGATCTTACAATTAATGAGCTTTAATAATATCAAATAAGTGTGTGATTTTATAGCCCAGGTGTGGGGAGGCGCCCCTTCCTTTCTCGTGTTTCGTGGCTTGTGTTTTATTTTCAGGATTGCCCGGATTATGAAGACTCTCGTGCTTGTGGTTTTGTTCATCGTTCACTCGAGCTTCAATCCTTAGCATGCTTATATATGGGAATCTGATATCCTAGATCTTATTGACTAACGTTTATCTATTAGCATAATTAATAAACAGCTTTAGATTTACGTAGAGACCCTTTAAACATTGAGGACAATGTTTAGTTCTAGTAGGGGGTATCTATCGATTTGATCTTACTTGCATTTGCTTTGTCTTCGCGTAACCTTGTTTTACCACTAAAAATACAAAAAATATGTGATTTTATGCCAAAATTAAAATTTTAAAAAAATAAATTAAGTGTTTTGACATAAATATTTGACTTTCCGTTGGTGAGAACAAGAATAAAATTTGACTTGATCGAGCATGTTGCGCTCTAGCTTGCCCCTTAACATATATAAATTTAAGCTTTTGCTAATCTTTTATATAAGAAGCTTTAAAACGTAAATTCTAGCTTCAAAAAGCCATGAGTTTGCAAGTTTCCATAATAGACTCTAAATATGCAAAGTTTGATTTTATAAGACTAAGCATTCGCGGATCTTTTTATTAAAGATTTTATATTTGCGAAGAACGAAAAATGATAGAGTTAATAGTAAGTTAGATGAATAAGCGTGGAGTAGTTGGATCTCTTTAGAGCTCATAGAGGCTAATTGTGGCTTTTTGCTCCCACCAGCTTAATAAACGTTATATAATTGTTAAATAAATAAAGTTACTTTGGTTTTTGCGATTCTTAGTTTAAATCCCTTCGTAGAGATTCCTTCTGGTGAAATTAAGGTACACATCGAGGTTTTGTCAGTGTTGTGGGGAAATAGGCTACCGATTCTTGACGGCTCGCTACCGTTGTCTAGGTAGTTAAAAGACCACAGGACTTGAAATTTGGCTATAATAATAATAATTATGTAATAAACCAAAGCCGAAATAAGACCACTGGACCATGGTCGGCTCGCATACCGATGTGGCAGTCGTTTAAAGGGTGGAGGTAATAATAATAATAATAAATCCGAGACTGATAAAAGTTTACTGGACCATGGTCGGCTCGCATACCGATGTGGCAGTTTTCAAAAAGGTCGAGGATCTCCTGGTCGAAATAAGACTCCTGGACCATGGTCGGCTCGCATACCGATGTGGCAGTTGTTTAAAGGACCGGGGGATAATAATGTAGCAATAATAATAATAATAATAAAGCCAAATTTCGACTTCGGGGTTATCTAAATAAAGCCTCCGTCTCTGGACTCGTAGTTGAGTTGTTTCGGATGAAATAAAAAGGATAACCCCTAAATCATGTGAAATTAGAACCTTAATGTGGACCTTATTCTCACCATATCGTCTCTTTAGGAAAGGATTTCAAACTAATTATGGTCTAAACCGGGTTTACTTTATATGAATAAGGACATAATTTATTTGTCACCAATAATAAAAATAAAATCCTAGAGGATATTAGGAATAAGGTGCAAAATGTAGACTTGCGTACCAATTTGCATTTATGAGTAGTGTTAGCATCTTAACTTGTATTTAACAATGATTTTGTTTTTAAGCTTGGTTTGGGGCGGGTGAAAAATCGAGGACGATGAATTTATCCTTTTGGACACTATTTATAAGTGTTTCTTGTTCCGTGATCCTAAAAGTTATGATTAAATAATGAAAGTCAAACATGTTGTAGTTTCATACGAAAAAATGTATGTATGTATATATACTTGAAATCGTTAGTAAATGAAGACTTGTGCTAATCTCAAGTAGATTTTAAATATGCCAAGTTGGATTTTATATAGGCTAAGTATTTGCAAATATCTTTTGTGAAGAATAAGAGATGATAGTGTTGTTTACGAATTAGGATGCTAAACAAAGTTTATTTGGAAAACTTAAAAGCTTATAAGAATAACTTGTGATTTTTCTTCCCCGAAGCTCTTAAAATGATTAATTATACGTGTTCTCTTTAATTTTTGCAAATTAGAGTTTTACTCTTAAAAGTCTAATCAACATATTTAGAGAAAAAGCTTTATCAATGATAAGTCAAATATCGTTGGTAAATAAGAATTTTAGTTCGAGTTTATACTTTGGTTTTCTAAATACGAAATTTTTACTATTTTTTTTAAAATAAAAATAAAAATAAAATCAATGTAGTGAATAAAAAGGATGCAAGTTATAAATCCTTAAGTGTTAATAATTAATATACAAACTCCATCGCAATAAAGTACATGGGCATTTGTCGGTTCGCTCCCGATGTGACATCGAAAGAAAGGATGGAGGATGTATATTTAGGGTTGATATCATAATAAGTACGCGAGCTCTTGTCGGAGGCGAGGCCGATGTGTCGTCGAAAGAAAAGTGATACCAATTCCTAGCCTAATAAATAGTGAATAATAAAGTTGCAAAGTTAGAAAATAAATAGTAAAAGTTTCATTTTCTAAAACCAAGGTATTCTTTTTGAGCTAAAGTTTGCAAAAGTCTACAAAGCTTTTTCATCGGAAGTTCATGCGTTTCGGTTAGTATTCTCCGGATGGGGTGTCAAAAGCCTTAGCACTTACCCGATGACGGTGGGATCGCTAGAGAAGAAAGTCAATTATGGAACAAGTGAACCAATGATGTCTTAGCTAAGGAGGTTTTTGTTTGCTTTGAGTTGTGATTCTTCTAAGTGATTAACATATTAGCCCAAAAGGCCCATATGTAAAGCTTGGTCGGATTTCAACTATCTAATATGTGGATTTAATGGTTTAAATTAATTTGAACACACACGCCTAAATTTATGATTTATGTCGGGAAGAGGAATTCACAAGTTGTAATTATAAGTAGTCTTAGCATCTTAGTTCGTAAATAGCAGTGATCTTATTTTTAAGCTTAGCATGGGAGAAGTGAAAAATCGGGGATGATGAAGTTATCTTTTAGACACTTAATTGTGCTTTTTATTCTATGATCCTAAAAGTTACCAATGAGGTAATGAAAACAATACATTATGTCAACACAAATAAGTTGTAGTTAGGTAGTTAATTATCAAGAAAAATCATAAAAAGAGAAAAATCTTAGAAAATGGGAATTCGGGTGTTTTATAACTTGCGATCTCTTATCTTTCTCAACAAAAATCTTTGCTACTTTTCAAAGGTTTAGTTTTGGAAATTTTTCGAGGTATTTGGTTATAAGGCATGTGATATTGCGTGAGGACACGCAATCGTTTAGTTTGGGGAATTTTGATAAGTGTAAAATACACATATCTATTTATACCTAAAATAACCCAATTAAACCCAAAACAGACCAAAAATGGCAAAAATATGCTTGTATTTGTGTTTTGTGTGTGCAGGTACGGATAAGTCAAAAATCACAAGAAAACAGTCAAAAGCGAGCAAACACGGACACGAGAATCAGAAGAGTTCAAAAAGAAGCCAAAGATCCAAAGCCTTAGCCAATTTTCATCTACAAGGGCCAATCTTGCAATTTCCAAAAGATCTTTATAACTTGAAAAAGAGGAAAGAAAGACAAGGGCCAAATGTGCAATCTTTCCAAACTACAACAGTTTTAACTGTCAAAAAAGGAGCGGGAACCCCTTTTACTATTCATCCGTCTTCTCCGTTTTCACCCCAAACTGATTGCAGTTTTACGTACATATAAAATAATACACTTATAGAGAAATTAAGGAAATCCCCAAGCAACCCTTGGACAATTCCACTCACAGAGAGATATATATATATATATATATATATAGAATACGTATTAAACCGGGTAAGTATGATCACCCGGGTCGTTTCCCCAACGACTAGTGAAATTGAAACCATGTTTTAGGTTCGGATCCTGATTTGAATGGAACAAAGATATTTTGGATAAGCTATTAAAAAGCAACAAATAAATGACAATTAAGCAAGTAGACAAATTTTAAATCCCTAAAAATGTAAACTAAAATTTCACTAAATAAAGAAAAATTGCCGAAAATTATTAAAAATAAAAGCCCTAATTTTTTTTATCTTTTCGTAAAAGTTTAATTGAACTAATTAAAACTTAACCCTAATTATTAATTAAAACTTAATAAACTAATTTAAAACTTAACTAATGGACTAATGGTGCAAAAGTCTAGGAGACTAATAGAGAAACTAACAGACTAACGAAGGTACTAACTGAAAAACAACTAAGATTGAAAAGTTACACTTTCTACCCTGAGAATCTATCCCGACAACAAACTAAGTCTAAAAAAAACATTCGAAATTTTAAAGAGCTTAAAATGAAAAACTCAAAGAAGCAAAGTTGTAAAGGAAGCTAGGGAGAACAACTTTAACAAAAGCACTATAGTCTGAAACTCAAAGATAAGCTCTAAAAAGAGCTTATTAATAAGCTATTACATAAACTAGGGGTTTGGCTTATGTTTTACTAAAACAGCGATTGTGAGCTCAAATAAAGCTTAAATTTAAAAAGGAAAAGTGATTTAGAAAGCTAATGATGTGCTTTTTCTAAAAATGAAAACAAATTAAAGCTTAAGCTACTTTTATGCTACTGAAATCGATCATGAAATAAGCAAACTAAGGAAATAAGCAAGGTAGCACTAAATCTAAATGAGCTTAAAGGCTTAAAAGGCTAAACTAGACACTAAAAGTTAAAGGACTTATTATCCTACTTATTATCCATCTAAACAAGCTATAAAATCTAGACTTATAAGCAAATTAAACAAGTTTAGACTCTACTTAAGTTCCTACTGTTTTTGGAATTTTCAGGCTTTTTATGACTTTTAACAGCTAAATTATACTAAGAAAATAAGCTAGAAATTACAAACTAAGACTTAAACTGTATTAAGCTATATTAAAACTTAAATCCTACTGAATTTAAAAAGCTAAATCCTAAAATTACTTATCTGAATGAGGCTGAGAACATAGCAGTACTAACTGAGGTTAGTACTGCTAGTATAAAAGTTCAGCAGTACTTTCACTTGAAAGTACTGCTGAATTTTTAAAACTAGCAGTACTAACCATAAGTTAGTACTGCTGTGTTCTCAGCTTAATTTAGATTAGTAATTTTAGGTTTTAGCTTATAAAATTCAGTAGGACTTAAGTTTTAATATAGCTTAATATAGTTTAAGTCTTAAATTTTGTTTTCTAGCTTATTGTCTTAGCTTATTTTGCTGTCAAAAGTCTTAAAAAACCTGAAAAATCCAAAAACAGTACTTAGAATCTTTAGGATTTAAATTTGTTAAATTAGCTTATAAGTCTAGATTTTATAGCTTATTTAGATGGATAATAAGTAGTTTAAGTTGTCTTTTAAGTTTCAAAGTCTAGTTCATCTTATTTAGTTCTCTAGCTTATTTGAAGTTTGTGTTTCTTTGCTTATTTCCTGAGTTTGCTTATTTCATGATCAATTTCAGTAGCATAAAAGTAGTTTAAGCTTTAATTTCTTTTCATTTATAGATTAAGCATATCATAAGCTCTTTAGAACTTCTTTCCTTTTTCATTTTGATCTAGTTTTGAGTTTTCTATAGCTTATTTTCTAAAACCAAGGGATAAGCCCTCCTTTCTGTAACAGTTTAAAGATAAGCTCTTTGAGAGCTTATTTGTGAGTTTCAGCCCAAGTAGCTTTTATTAATTTTGTTCCCACTAGCTTCTTTTACAACTTTGCTTCTTTGAGTTTTTCATTTTAAGCACTTTTCAAATCTCGCCTTAAATCGGGTAGATTTAACTGATTTAAGGTTTAGATAAGATTAATATCGAATTCAAACAGCTCTATTTCAGCTTATAGACTGAAAGAGCTTAATATGAGCTTATTGAGACAAATTTAGCTTATTAAGAGAGCTTATGACTTAAAAAGAAAGCTTAGAAAATGAGATTTAAAAACACTAAAACCGAATTTTCATTAACCTAAAGAAGCTGATTACATTACTTAAAAAGGAAATTACATTTAAGGGAAATACGCATTTTAGACTAACTTAACACTTACTAAAAACTAGATAAAAAGGAAAAACTAGATATCAAAGAAAATTTTAAGACGCCATGTGTGTGTGAGAATGAGGCCTATTTATAGGACTGAAAGAAGCTTCTAGGATCTATAGCTCTGCCCTCCAAACCTTCAATCTCTGCCATTCATTATCTGTTTTTGCTTAAATAGTTATAAATCATTAGTTATAAATTTCTGTCATAAAAACTCATAAAATCCAAAAATATTAGTTTAAATAGTTTAGATCTTAGATTAAAGCTTATTCAGTTGTTCAATCATGTTTGCTAAGTTTGATTTAAGCTAGTTTTTATCTGGTATTTAGTACTTGTTCATTAAATTTCTCTTAAAAAGTTTTTCTCAAATCTGTCAAAATGATAAAGGGGTGTTTGGTTTAGTGCACCCTTGATTTTACACTAGCAGTACTAACCTCAGTTAGTACTGCTGAGCCTTTACACTACCAGTACTAACCATAAGTTAGTACTGTTAGCTTTAATTTCAGTAGGATTAAGTTTAGCTTTAGCTTATTAAGAATTTAGTTTTAGTTTTCATTATTTAGCTTATTTCATTGCTTATTTTCAAAAATCAAATTGCATCAGCAGTACTTTCACTTGAAAATACTGTTGAATTTTTACACTAGCAGTACTAACCTCAGTTAGTACTGCTGTGTTCTCAGCTTAATTTAGAACAGTAATTTTAGGATTTAGCTTATAAAATTTAGTAGGATTTAAGTTTTCATATAGCTTAATACATTTTAAGTCTTAAATTTTGTTTTCTAGCTTATTGTCTTAGCTTATTTTGCTGTCAAAAGTCTTAAAAAACCTGAAAAATCCAAAAACAGTACTTAGAATCTTTAGGATTTAAATTTGATAATTCAGCTTTTGAGTCTAGATTTTATAGCTTAATTTGATGGAAAATAAATAGTTTGATAAGTCCTTAAAGTTTCCAAGTCTAGTTCAGCTTATTAAGTTCTCTATCTTATTTGAAGTTTGTGTTTCTTTGCTTATTTCCTAAGTTTGCTTGTTTCATGCTTAATTTTAGTAGATTAAAAGTTCTTCTAGGTTAAATTTCTTTGCATTTTTAGATTAAGCACATCATAAGCTTTCTAGAACACTTTTCCTTTTTAGAATTAAGCTTAATTTGAGCAATCTATGGCTGTTTAAGTGAAAATAAGCTCAAAGCCTCACTTTCTGTAATCAGTTTAGAAATAAGCTCTTATTGAGCTTATTTGAGATTTTCAGTCCTAGTAGCTTTTATTAATTTTGTTCCCTCTAGTTTCTTTTACAACTTTGCTTCTTTGAGTTTTTCATTTTAAGCACTTTTCAAATCTCACCTTAATTCGGGGCTTAGTTTGTGATCGGGGTAGATTCTCAGGGTAGATAGTGTAACTTTCTAAATTTAGTTGTTCTTCAGTTAAATCCCTCCGTTAGTTTGTTAGTTTCCCCGTTAGTCTCTTAAATCTTTGCACCTTCGGTCCTTTGTTAAGTTTTTAATTGAGTTTAATAGTTTTAATTAGTAATTAGGTTTAAGTTTTAATTAGTTTAATTAAACTTTTATTAAAAGATAAAAATTAGGGCTTTTATTTTTAACAATTTTCTACACTTTTTCTTAAGTTAGTAAAATTTTAGTTTATATTTTTAGGGTTAAATCTTAGTAAATTTGCTTTATAGTTGCATTTCCATATTTGTTTTAATTGTTCAATTTAATTTTATTTTTAATATCTTTCCAAATCAAATATCTTTGCTCCATTCAAATCAGGATCCGAACCTAAACGTGGTTTCAATTTCACTAGTCATTGGGGATAACGACCCGGGTGATCATACTTACCCGGTTTAATATACGTATTTTATATTATATTATATATATTTTTGAGAGTGAATTTTATCAAGGGTAACTTGGTAATCTTCTTAATTCCTCTTAAGATTATATTATTTTATATTGTATTTACGTGTATAAAACTTACCACACCAAGGATCCTAAATTGTATCAAATTGTCATGGACCACATGATGCATGGCCCCTGCGGTGCGGATAATCCAAGCTCTCCTTGTACTATTAATTTCAAATGTACCAAAAAATTCCCAAAATAATTTAACGAAACAACAGTAATTGATGATAATGGTTATGCGATTTACAAGAGAAGAAATGATGGAAATACTATAACCAAAAGTGGAACAGATTTGCATAAAGGTTACGTGGTTCCTTACAACGCAAGATTTCTCAGACGATACCAGTCACATTTATTCAAGTGTATTAACAAGGGACTAGATAGGGTGATAGTTGCTGTAGACGGTGAAGAGGTTGATGAAATTAAGGATTTCTATGATTGTAGATATCTTTTAGCTTGTGAAGCAACTTGGCGGATATACGGTTTTGATATTCATTATAGAACACCACCTATTGAACGGTTACCATTTCATTTGCAGGATGAGCAATCAGTGATTTTTGATGCAACAGAAAGCATCGATTACATACTTGAAAAGTCATCAGTTAACGAGAAAAAATTTGTATAATGGATGGAACTAAACAAAACCGATGATTTCATATCTACATTTCTTTATGCATAGATACCTAAATATTATGTTTGGAATACACAGAAAAGAATTTGGGACAAAAGAAAAAGAGGTTTTAGTTTGGGATGTATTCATCATGTACCCCCATCTTGGGGTGAATTATTTTACTTATGTGTGTTGCTAAACAAGGTGAAAGGCCCCAAAGAATGGTCAGAACTCAAAAAATATGACAATGTAGTGTATCCGACATATAGAGATGCTTGCTATGCTCATGGACTTTTACAAGACGACAAGGAATACATCGACGGTCTACTAGAAGCAAGCCAATGGGGAATAGGGGATTATTTGAGATCTTTCTTTGTCATGCTACTCATGACAAATAGTATGTCACGGTCTGAATTCGTATGTGAAAAAACTTGGCATGTTATGGCGGCATATATGGAAAATGTTGAGCGCATCAAGCAAAATAAGCCTGGTATGTTTTATAATTTTAAACGCATTTATAATCAATGGCATGAAACGACTACAAACTAACCAAAAGTAAGATTAACAGTTAATCACAACTGAAAAATATATAAATATACTTTACAGATTTTTATAATAAATAACTCCTAATTATTCACATACGATATAAGACCTTATAACACAATTGTCTATTGAGTTTGACATAATTTTTAATATAGATCTATAGCTTTCATATATCTAGAGAAAACATATATGCCTCGCGTATATTGAGCACATGCTACTATGTAACAACAAGACTTTAAAGAACATATTAAGCATGCCATATCCGAATAACGAATACACCTTGGAAGGCTATAACAGGTTAATATATAATGAGACATCATATAAAAAGATGAGTTGAATAAGCAACATCAAACAATGTATGGTAGTCTCACATCTAAACTAAAAGGAATTTATTCAATAGTTATGGGCGTTGTTGACAAAAACACACGAGGGATGTTCTTTGTATATGGATACGGAGGCAATAAAAAGACTTACATTTACAAAACAATGTCAGCCGTGATACGGTCACAAGGTGATATAGTGTTAAACGTTGCATCAAGTGGTATTGCTGCTCTTTTATTGGAATGCGGAAGGATTGCACATTCTCGGTTTGCAATTCCAATTAATATACTCGAAGATTCAATGTGTCATATACCTGCTGATAGCGACCTTGCTGATTTGATACGCCAATCAAAGCTCATAATATGGGACGAGGCACCGATGATACAATCATATTGTTACGAAGCATTTGATAGGACATTGAGAGACATCTGCAGGTCAGACCCCTCCCAACCATCTAATCGAGTTTTTGGCGGTAAAGTTGTTTTGTTTAGGGTGATTTTTGACAGATACTTACGGTCATTCCTAATGCCAGTCGAAATGATGTCGTACATGCAACAATAAACTCTTCTTATTTGTAGCAACAATGCATAGTCATGAACTTAACAGTCAACATGCGTTTGGGTACTGGAAAAACAGACTTAGAAAATGCGGGCAAGATTTACGCAATTCTACGTATGGTAATTACACCAATCGACACAAAGATGCCGTTCTAATTAAACAGAAGACAATTTCCAATCCAAATTTGTTTTGGTGTGATGATTAATAAAAGCCAAGGGCAAACACTATTACAGGTGGAGTTGTTTTTACCAAAGCCAGTATTCTCACATGGGAAGTTGTATGTCGCACTATCAAGAGTCAAAAGCAAACTAGGATTGAAGGTTCTATGCTTAGACAAAGACGGAAACTATTCAAACAAAACAACAAACATTGTTTAAAGAGAAGTCGTATGTCGTATATGATTGGGCATTGGTGTCTTCTATATACAAGTTCCTAGATTAATTTTCTTAGAATACCTACAACATCCTTTCAGTTTTCATAATTTATTACATGATGTTCAATACCAGTATCTCATATTATAATTTACTATAGGTTCAAGTAATGTTAAACTAATTTAAAACTACAGAAGCAGCGTGAATGAAAATAAAAAAGGTGATGAAGTCAAGTATATATCAAATAAAGACAAGTGATTAATACCTGCAACAACTTCTTCAACATCTTTGCACCAACAATCAGAAGAACTCCAGATAACTTGTCAAAGAATGGCTACTCAAACTGCCGTTAACTTCTGGATTTGTAAATTCATAACACCTAATTAGCTTTCAGTTCACAATCCTAACAGTTGCTAAACCAAATTCTAAAAAAAACCATTCAATTCATATATATTTCATATAATATGCAGATTGCCTATTAAAAACAAATATTCCTACATTTTATACAAACAATGCATCATAACAGAATCCATAATTAAAAAAATTAACTTTCAAAGGTTTCAAAATCAGGTTAACCACTTTAAAAGGTATGAAACTCAGTTAAAACACATTACATATATATTTGCACAACCATGTTAAATGAATATAGATAATAAGCAAAAAATACATGGTGACTGACGCGTCAAAATTAATGAACAACCAAAATTCACCCATTCTACATCAAACTAAGTACTAAAAGTAATGATCAATACTCGGACAACCAAAGATGAAACTAATGATGCTTAGAAATCAGTTGGATAAAAGACTCCTAAAATACACCAACATATGTGTTAATTGAGCATACTAATCTTGTGACACATAAACAAAGAAGACAATCATCAAATACCCACTAAAAATTTATAGTCATACATTTAAAATTGTTAATCTTTCAAAAACTACTATTGCAAATAGTTATCTTAAATTTAATTTAATAAATGCAGGTTACACAACCAAAGAGTGACTCACATACAAACATAAACCATCACAGAAACTCAAAACCATTAGTATAATATTCAAGTTAGAAATTTATAATACACATTCCATAAACAACAAACATATCCAACACACCATACTGTGATATCCTGATAGTCAACATTCCAAAAAACTAAAAACCTCTTCATATTCATCAGGTAAAACAACACAAAATAAACTAAGTTTAAAGTACAGGATACACCATAAAAGTGTCACTATCATAGATAACCTGTAACATATATTAGGTTCCACACACCAAAACAGTCACATACATAATCCTACATACTGGACGTAATAGACAACACTAAATAAACATCAACCACGTTCAAAAGATACATTAGCACCATTACAAAATACCTGCAATATTAAAAGTATGTACACCTCCTAATGTACTAACAAGCTAAACAAGCCATTCACACAGACCTATTTTAAAATACATACACTACTGCTTATATTAGCATAAACAAAAGATTAAGGACATGTACATTCTAACTTTAAAGCACTTAACCGGAATCATTCTCAAACAACAATTAAACCATCTTGCTGACATTAAAGAACATAGATTAATCTGAACTTATATTATCAGAGACCAGTTCAAAAAGCATCCTATCACCCACATTAATCTCTAAAACTTCTTTCAAACGATGCATTTCACTAACCAACTAAACATTTGTATTCTTCTTGATTTTGACCCTTTCGTCTATATGAATTTTGATAGACATATATAACCTTTTACCATTTACATTGATCTAAACCTCGCGATAAACACCACGTATTTGATGACAATGAAAAGAAGCTAAGATACTCTAATAAGAAGATAAAATAACAATATTACAACAAAAAAACATAACATCTTTAATAATATTTACCAATATTAATACATGATGACTTACGAGATCAAAGGGAAATGAAAACAGATAAAAGCTTTATGAATAATTATATAATTTTTATAAAAAATGTGATTAAGTAAACAAAAACAAAAACCATATGAAACAAGAAAACTGTTGGGTTTTAGAAGACTTTACAACTTACTGCTGTTGGTTTAACATTGGTGCTGTTAGTGAAGATTTAGTGCTGCTGAGAAAGATTGAAGAAAATAGACTAAGTCTTTAGTACTTTTAGTGTATAGTTAGTACTGCTAGTACATTGTTAGTACTGCTAGTATAGTTAGTGTTGTTAGTAGTAAGTTAGTGCTGCTAGCATATAATAGTTGATGCTGTTAGGAGATATGCATGAGTTATTAGGAATAGATATGCATTATCTCCTCACACGTTTTGTAAGCCCATTAGGGTTTTCCTTGGTGTATAAAAGTAACCCTAGGCATAGTTAATAGAAATAGATCAATTAGCAATCATAGCTTGTAACCTAGTACGATTCAAGTTATAATACAAAGGTTGAGTTTGATAAAAGATCTTTTGTGTTTTAATACTGTTCTTCTTAGCATTGTTGATTAGTTTCCGCATAATCAATAGTGTTCAATTAGTGTTTCATTATTGTTACTTTGGATTTATCTAAAGTAACAAACCCTTTGCAAGCTAAAGGTTCAAGATCTATTCAGTAAGGGATCCAACAAGTGGTATCAGAGCCTGTGTGGAAACTCTAAATAAGAAGAACTCTATGATTTGAAGCAAATTTACAATCAAACCAGGAAGATAACAAAACAAAACTCTCCTCCACCAACTATAACAGCAATGAAAATCCCTATCATCAAAAAGGGAGAATATGATATTCGAAGCATGAGAATGTGACAATATATAAGCCACTCAAATCATAACCTATAGGATATAATTGTTGATAGAGATCTCCAAGAAGAGGCTGCACCAGCAGAAGAACAATCTAGTCCTCCTGCTCCTAAGACTGCCAAACAACTGACTACCAAAAGGAATCATGAAAGAGTTAAGAGCATCTTGCTGTTAGCAATACCTGATGAATATCTCCTTAAGTTTCATAATGTTCCAGATGCTAAATCTCTTTGGGCTGCAATCAAATCAAGGTTTGGAGGAAATGATGAATCTAAAACGATGCAAAGGAATGTTTTAAAACATCAGTTTGAAAACTTTACCACTGCACCAAATGAAAGTCTGGATAAGGCTTATGATAGGTTGCAAAAACTCATAAGTTAATTAGAGGTTCATGCTGCTCCAGTATCAAAGGAAGATATCAATCAAAAGTTTCTAAGAAGTCTTCCTCCTTTATGGAGCCAAATTGCTTTAATCATGAGAAATAATCCTGACATAGACCAGACTGATATTGATGATCTTTACAGCAACCTTAGGGTCTATGAAGATGAGATGAAAAGGTCTTCAAGTTCCACATCTAATTCTCAGAACTTGGCTTTTCTTTCTTCTGAGAATACTAGCAGCACTAATGAAGTTAGTACTACCAGTGGAAATTTTAGAGTTAATACTGCTGGAGGAACTAATTCATCAAGTCAGGTTTCATCTACTCCAGGTGCTGATAAAGTAGTGTGCTCTTTCTTTGCACAACAGACAATCAATCCTCCACTTGATAATGAGGATTTGCAGCAGATTGATCAAGATGACAATTGGATATTAGATGGCAGGTAGCCATGTTGACTGTTAGGGTGCAGAGATTCATCAAGAAGACATGAAGGAACTTGGATATCAAAGGAAAACAACCTGTTACCTTTGATAAGTCACAAGTTGAGTGCTATAACTATCACAAGAAAGGGCACTTTGCTAAGGAATGCAAATCAGGACGGAACCAAGGGAAAAGATCTTATGGTGATAATGGCAGGAGGAATACAACAACAAATGAACCATCATCACAAACATTGGTAGCTTAAGATGGTATAGGAGGCTATGATTGGAGCAATGATTTTGATGAACTAGTTAATTATGCTTTGATGGCCATCTCCTCCCCAAGCTCATTAAGTTCTTCTGATAATGAGATACAAAATTGTTCTAAACAATGTCTTAAATCTTTTAAAACTCTTCAAAAGAACTATGATAATGAAAGAGAAAAACATAGCAGAGCCAGACTAGAAATTCAGGGTTATAAGTTAGCCTTAGAATCTCTAGAATCTAGAATTCTTAGACATGAAAAGAATGAACTGGCTTGGGGTGAAAAATATGAGTTTCAAAACTATGAGCTTAAGTGCAGAGAAATAAAAATCAACAACCTTATAATAGAACTAGAAAAAGTTGTTAAGGAAAGAGATGAGTTGAAAGTTAAGATAGAAAAATAGGAAGAATCATCAAAGGGTCTTAATAAATTACTCAACAGTCAAATGAGTGCTAAAGATAAAAATGGTTTAGGATATGGCACACAATTAGATGAAATGAGTAACAAATCTGAAACTGATAGTGAGATTAGTATGAGTGTTTTTGAGGTCAGATCAAGTGATGAAGAGATCACACCAGCAAATGATAGGTTCTCCAAAGCAGATGGGTATCATGTTGTTCCCCCTCCTATAACAGGGAACTTCCTAACCCCAAGAGCTGACATATCATTTGCAGGTTTAGATGAATATGCCATTAGGAAGAAAATAATTGAGTCAAAAACAACTGAGCCAAAAGATGATACTAGTGAATCTAAAACTAGTGAGACTGTAGGTAAAACAAATGAAGTTGAAAAATCTAAACCAAAGATTAACAGAGATAAAGTCATCATTGAGGATTGGAACTCAGATGATGAGGATGATGTGTCTGAAGTAAACACAGTTAACCCTGTTAAGACAAATGAGACTCAAACAGTTAAAACTCAAGTTGATAAAATTGGTCAAATTTCTCAGAAAGAAGGAATTGGATTTAAGAAAATAAAAGCTTGCTTTGTCTGTAAAAGTACTGACCATTTGATCAAAGATTGTGATTTTTATGCCAAAAAGAGTCCAGAACCTAAGCTGAAAACTGTGGTCAATACTGGTCAAAGGGTGGTCAAACCAGTATGGGATAATGCTAAAAGGGTAAATCACCAAAAAATTTCAAATAAATTGAAATACCCTCAAGCAAGAAGGACTTTTGTCCCATCAGGAGTACTAACCAGGACAGGTTTGGTTAATCCTGTTAGGCCAAATGGGAAAAGAGCAGTACATACTGTTAGTACTGCTAGGCCTATTAGTACTGCTAGGCCTGTTAGTACTGCTAGGCCATTTGCCCCAAAAATAGCACAAACTGGTAGTGCTATTAGACCAATTTACCCAAGAATGGACAATGTAAGACCAAGAGCCTCATATTCACCAATCAAGAGGTCTTACTACACAAAACCAGCTTTTAGACCCAAAAACTTAAAACAAGATGTTAAAACTTCTGGGGTTAAAAATATGACTACTGCTGGGACAAGAGCAGTAGTTAATACTGGTAAGGGTAAGATGGATAATGCTCTTAAGAAGTCAAGGTGGGTTTGGAGGCCTAAGGGAAATTACATGGATCATGAGTCCAAAGAAAAAGGATCTTTCATACTCAAGAAGTTTGAGTATGTTGACCCAAAAGGGATATCCAAGTCTGTGATGACTTGGGTCCCTAAGAGATACTAATTTCTCTTACTTATTGTGCAGGGCAATCCAGAAAGCATTCTACAAGATCATGCAGTGGTGGATAGTGGTTGCTCTAGCCATATGACTGGCAACAAAGCTTATCTTTCAGATTATGAAGATTACAATGGAGGCTTTGTGGCTTTTGGAAGTGATCCCAAAGGAGGTAAAATAACGGGTAAAGGTAAAATCAGAACTGCTAATTTAGACTTTGATGATGTCTATTTTGTAGATGAACTTAAGTTTAATCTTTTCTCTGTCTCACAAATGTGTGACAAGAAAAACAGTGTCCTTTTTACTAACACTGAATGCCTTATCCTGTCTCCTAGCTTTAAGTTTCTTGATGAAAGTCAAGTTGTACTTAGAGCTCCTAGACAGAATGGAGTGTACGGTTTGGATTTAAAGAACATTGTTCCTTCTGGAGGTATAACTTGTTTATATGCAAATGCAACAACAGATTAGTCTAAATTATGGCAAAGGAGATTAGGTCATGTGAATTTCAAAAATATAAACAAACTTGTTAAGGGACACCTAGTTAGAGGCATACCTTCCAAAGTTTTTGTGAATGACCACACTTGTGTTGCCTGCAAGAAGGGTAAGCAACATAAGGCCTCATGTAAGGCAAAGTTAGAAAGAACCATCAGAAAGCCCTTAGAATTACTTCATATGGAGTTATTTAGACCTGTCTCAGTAGAAAGTATTAATAAGAAAAAGTACGGTTTGGTTATGACAGATGATTTCAGCAGATTTAGTTAGGTATTTTTCTTAGCTACTAAAGATGAAACAAATGAGATCCTTTATAAATTTATCACAGGCTTAGAAAACCAATTGAACCATAAAGTTAAAATCATTAGAAGTAATCATGGGACAGAATTTAAGAACCATGCTATGAATGAATTCTGTGCTAAAAAAAGGATAAAAAGGGAGTTTAGTGTGGCTAGAACTCCATAGCAAAATGGTGTTGCAGAAAGAAAAAATAGGACCCTAATTAAGGCTACTAGAACTATGCTAGCAGACTCACTTTTACCCATACCATTTTGGGCAAAGGTAGTAAACACTGCTTGCTATGTACTGAATAGGGTATTAGTGACCAAACCTCAAAATAAGACACCTTATGAACTATTAATAGGTAAATCACCTAGTATTAGTTTTATGAGACCTTTTGGGTGCCCCTTGACTATTTTGAACACCTTAGATTCCTTAGGCAAATTTGATGGGAAATCTGATGAAGGTTATTTGCTTGGATACTCTACCTCTATTAAAGTCTTTAGAGTATACAACAAAAGTACCAAAAGGGTAGAAGAGAATCTGCACATTAATTTTCTTGAAGATCAACCAAATGTGGCAGGAACTGGTCCAAATTGGATGTTTGATCTTGATTTTCTCACCAATTCAATAAATTATATTCCTGTTAGTGTAGAAAATCAGGTTATTATGGATGCAGGTACACAAGATTCTTCTGTTGCAGGTTCATCAAGAAAAGATAAAGGACCTACTCATGAATACATACTGCTTCCACTACAACCTCATAAGACAAGGATTCCAGTAAAGGATGTTGTTTAGGATGCACAAGAACAACCTTCTGAAAATGCTTCTCCAGACAAGGGTATACAAGATTCAGAAGATGTTTTTGATAAGGAAGAACAACATCAGATGCCAAAAGATAAACAAGTCTAGCAAGATAAACTTGAGATAATGGTTACTCAATAATTGGTTGCTAATGCTATGAATGATGAATCAAGACAAGCCTTTGAAGAAGAAAAGAGGAGAATTGCATCCCAAAAGAAGGCAGCTCAAGCTACCAGTACTAACCAACTTAGTACTGATAGGCCATTTATAAGTACTGATAGATCATTTGTTAGTACTGATAGGTCTAACACACCCAATGTTAGTGCTGCTAGTACTTCCACAGGTGAAAATGCTGATGAATCGTCATTTGTCTATCTTGGAGGCAAAATACCAATTGATGCATCTACTCTCCTAGAATAATTAATAGCAAAAGTCGGCTGAGATGAAGTTCAAATAGTATATCATAGTTAGTTGGTGTAGCCCTAAATTATAGTTGGGGTAATAGGGAAACGTTCAATAAAGAAAACCTTGTGATAACTTTGATTGTGTTCTTTATTATTCCGCTACGTGTTATCAATCATTGTTATTGTTCATCCTAGATATATAAGATCTAATCAATCTTGAGCTATAAACGATCTTATCATCTCCTGACTTTCACATAACTATTACCTATAGACTTACCACACTTGTTTTTATTCCAATTCATTCCTAGATCAATCCTCCTTCCATTATTAAAAACAACATTATTGCTTGAAGCAGCCCTATCATACTCATCTATTTTGGTGTTCATAAACCTAGGTATATCATCCTCATCAACCAAGTTTGTTGTGTCAATAGGAACTTTCTTTTTTGGTCTTCCTGCTTTACTTGGAACTTTTGGTGTTTGGGGTATTGGCTCATTTTTGCAACCTTTTTTATTATGGCCTTTTTCCACACAGTTATGGAAAGTCATCTCAACACCAGCCCTAGATATTTTATAAGTTGATTTATTTTCATTTGGTGCCCTAATCCTCTTCTTTCTAGGTCGTCCAGGCATTTTCTAAAAAATAGGTCCAAAAATCTAGACATATGACTACAATCTGGCCAGAAAGTAATACCATTCATTGGCTTCAAGTATTAACTGTATGCTTTAATATACATATCCTTCCTAAAGCATTCTGGAACGTAATCCTTTACCATCTTATTAGGCTTTAAAATGCAAGCACTAGCATGTGCACAATGCAAACCTGATAGTTGCCACATTTTACATGAACAAGTTTTTACCTTCTCATCAACCTTACAAGCGTCTAAACCTCTCTTAACCTCAAACTTGTTTCCACCTGAAGGAATTACATGCCAAAACCTATAAGAATGTACTTACATGTTAAAATAAAAGACATATTCATAAGTAATAGACCTAAGTATCAACTATTATTGTTGTACCTTTGTTGATCTTTAGTTTGCTGCAAAATCTTCTAAATATTCAGACAGATGTCAACGGTCCATTTGTCCATTATGTGTCTCATGGTGTTCATCCTTTCCATTACAATTACCCGCATAGAATCTAACAAAGTAATTATTGGCTTGTGCCTCACACTTAACAACACACCATTAAAACACTCAATAAAACCATTTTCAACAGCTTCGCAGTTGGAACCTTCTTGAAAAAAAGCTCTAGACCAGGTATTTAGGTCCTTTTTAAGCAAATACTGACGTGCATTAGGATTTGATCTATTTATTTTGTCCATTATCTTAATAAAGATTTGTGGGCATGATGCTTTAGACGCTGCCTAAAACAAACGTCTAAATTTAACTCCCCTGTAAGACTTTTAAAATCCTTTATAAATGTGACGGGCACACTGCCTATGCTCTACAAGAGGCATCACTTCCTTTATTGCTTCAATTAGACCCTACAAAACAGCTTTAGTAAGAAACCAATGTATATAAAATTTAAATAAGTAATATAACTTCATAGAGCTAACCTTGTGTTGATCAGACATGAGGGTCAAACCATGACCATTTTGTATGTCCAAATCATCGCCTAATAAATCAAGAAACCACCTCTAGTTGTATTTATTCTCAACTGTCACTATAGCCCATGTAACCAGAAATTTATGGTTGTTTCCATGTCTTCCAACTGCTATAAAAAATTCACCACTGTTTGGTTTTTTTAAGAAACAACCATCTAATGCAATGATTTTCCTACATCCTTACTTCCAACCCTCTTTCAACCCATGGAAACAAACATAAAATCTTTCAAAATAAGTCTTATCATCAGGGTTTACTGTCACACCCACCTTTACATTAGAACCCACATTTGATTCAAGCAGTGCTATTGCATAAGACCTAACCATACCATAATGATCTTCAATAGAATACTCTCCTTCATTTAATGCCCATGTATTTGCACTCCTACACTAGTTAGGACTGATAATACACGTTTATTTTTTCCTGGCCATGTCAGCTATTTCATGTAGCTTTATCTTTGGGTTCGGCCTAATTTTATCTCCAAAGTGTTTCCATATTCATTTATAATTGACTAGTCTACCATAGTAAAAGTTCCTAACACAAGTATGCACATCCAGCATAGATATTACCTGAAATGAAGTATCTTCCTTTATCATTTTTCCGTAACATCTCCATGGACAATCTGTTTTACCAGATGTCTCACTCGGAAAATTTTTGTATGATCTTTGTTTACCTTTGCTAGGATCCTTTAACTTTTCTTTCGTCTGACCACATCTTGCAATGATTTTATTCTTTGAACTTCTATAAAACCACAAAGAAAAACCATTTACCAATGCATAATATGTGAGACATTCTTTGAAATTCTCACCATTTGGAAACTTATCTCTAATCGTAGTACATAAAAGAATAATTTAAGTGTTTAGTGTAATGTAATAATTAATCTAGCAAAAAATATTACGTGCATAAATGATTTTATACATGGGTTTCCTATCTTCCAATGTGTTCCCTCATCATAAACTGGATACTTGTCCCCTAATTTCTCAACAATGGTAAAAGGGTCATTCTTTCCACACTCCAAACCTCTTAATTTCTTCATAAAGCCTCAATATAAGCTTCATGCTCTAGCACAATTATACTGTCACTTATGTCAACAACTCTTTTGGCTCGGTAATGACTATACCATTACCCTTTGAAAAAGCCTAGCACAGTTATATAGTCCCCTAATTTCTCAACAACGGTGAAATACTTTCTGGCTCGGTCTTTATATTTTCATCGTCACTAGTACTCTGGTATTTTTATTTTGCAACCTTCTTTTCCTAAGTTCCAAAAGCTCAGTATCTCCATCAATAAGATTGTTGATCCTAATGAACAGATCTTCTTAGCTTGTTAAAGCTTAGTTAACCTAGATAAATCCAAACTAACGATAAGAGAAACTATGATAATTGAATACTACACGGTGTATGCAGAAACTAACTTGTAATACTAAGAAGAACAATGAATACTAAACTTTGAATATATTGATTGCTAATATTCTGTCTAGGTTACAGAATAACTAACTATGAGATATGAGTTATATGCATCACTCTAACTATGCCGTAGGGTTCCTTTTATACACTAAGGAAACCCTAATGGGCTTACAAAACGCGTATAATGATAATGCATATCTATTCCTAATTTAACTCATGCATATCATAATAGCAGTACTAACTATATAAGACTAACAGCACTAACTATTAACTAACAATACTAACTATACTGGCAGTACTAACAATGTACTGGCAGTACTAACTATATAACTAACAGTACTAATAACTTAGACTGTTTTCACTAATCTTCACCAGCATCACTAACCATCACCAGCAGTATCTGGTTGAATCAGCAACACTAAGTTGTAGAAGTCCATAATTCCTAATAATCCTCCACTAAACTTGATATTTACTTGTCAATCATCAAGTTTCTTCACTGTCTACATCTTGAATACTAGGAGGATGTATCAAAACACTTCTTCATTCTTCTACATGTGACTTGATAAACTTAAGAATCTCAAATGCCATTGTACTCTCAGTTTTAGCTTCTAGCTTCCAGTTCAACATTTCCTTGATGAGAGGATATCTTTTCTCTACTAACATGTTGAAGCAGGTCAAAGTACCATCCATTAGCAATGAGTAAACTCCACAATTTTCATATAGTTTCCAGCTAATCAGAGTCCAATCTTATTGATTACTCTAAATTTCATCTTCAGTATTTGGTTCAAACATTACCTTGAGATCTCCCCAAAGCAACAAATTATAACCTTCTGGAGTATTGTCTTCAAACCTTTTCATCACCAATCTGTGCAAATCCATTAAGTCTTGTCTATCAAATTTCCTCAACATACTAGAGAATGTTTTGTGACAACTAGTATTCCCATCTGCTCTAATTATCTTATAAACATGAATATCCTCCATATCAACACTTCCTAAGTTCTGAGATTCCCAATCAACTGTAGGATACTTAACAGACAAAATCTCTGGATCCACAGTCTCATCTTCATCTAGAACAACTACTAACCACATTCTCAACTCTTCATTTTCTTGCTCATAGTCTGCTATTGCTTCTTCATTACTTTCTACAGATTCTTGTTCTTTTGTCACCTTAGATTTCTTGGGTGACTTTTGCTTACTAGTTGAATTTGCAATTCTCTTTATCCTTTTGCCAGCTTTCTTTGTATTGCTACCATCTTCTTCAAAATCGATAGGCTTAAAGTCATTAATCCACTTCTGTTCCTTTTGATATAGCTTCTGAAGTTCTTTTAAAGTCTTATGATTTAGTTTTTGATGAGTGTACTTACCCATATGTTTGAGATAAGTAATCATCCTGTTCCTGACTTGAGCTCTTGTAGGTGGTTTGTTACTTATTGCCTCTGCTCTTTCTACTACCAATTGTTTCTTTCTTCTTTCAAAGTATTCTGATAACAAGGTGGCCCTTTCTTCAATTGTGTATTTTTCTTGCTCTTCATGTGTCAGGATTACAGCTAGTTCATGATCAGCATCTATTCTGGCTTAAATTTCATCAAACTCTTCAGCCAAAGCAGCATTAGTGGCCTCTTCTTGCTTTTGTTTTTCTTTTTGTCTCTTTCCAATTATGCTAACTCTTCCTCATGTAATCTTTGAGCTAACTCTGCATCACTTTCAATTTGAGCTAACCCTTGATCCCTTCTTTTTACTTTCTCTGGTTTCTTAGGTTCTTCTTCAATCAGTACAACCATACCTTTGTCTTTTGGATCAATAGGTGGAAGAGGTTAAAGTGTTGTTGTTGATCTAGTTAGTCTAAAAGAGTCTTCTACATCTCTGAAAGCAACTCCTTTTTCCTTTGCTTTCTGACTCCTCATCTTTACCAAAGTCTGGGCAATGGTAAGATCTTCATCTATAAATGCAGTTGCAGCAGTTGTTGGAGGTGTTCTAGGTTCAGTAGTACTAATAGCTACACTAGCAGTAGTAACTGGTGCACTAACAGCACTAACTCCAGTGGTAGCGGTATTAACTGTCTCTCCATCAATATTTTCCATATCATCATCAAGTACATCAAAGTCACTATCTTTGAACATTGGCTTTGTCTTTTCACTTATCCTACCCTATTTAGATGCATCCTCCTCATCTAAATCATCATTAGAAGACTCAACCTACCTGTATATCCTCTTTCTTGGGTGTGAGATGCTTGACTTCCTCTTTCTTTCTAATTTCTTAACTCTTTAATTTAGTTTGAGGATCTCCATAGCTTGTGCATCCTTCTTTTTCTCCAAGTCAAGCACCTGTTTTGACAATTTTGTACACATAGCCATTAATTCTTTTAGTTTCAGCCTACCCTCATCACTTCTAGGTGTGTAGCCTCCTGTGAGAGGTGAATCATGAGGTGTAGGTGGTACAGTGTCCATCAATTCAAAAGTATGTTCCATGCTGCCCTCCCTACTTACAGATGTGTGACCTTCTGGGAGAGGTGGTTCATTAGGCTTTTCAAGTACTCTCTTAGACCTAGTCTGAGCAAGAGCACCCCCATGGTTTCTTGGCACCTGGGACTTCCACCTGTATCCATTCCCTGAGGAATGTCAACATTCGGCATTGCCGTGGTCTGGGTCCTAATAATGTTATCACTGTCATGTACTGCAACTAAGCAACTCAGTAACCTTTTTGGCTCTCCTATGTTTTTGAGTCTTTCTGTGTTTTCTATGATATGTAGATGGAGATGGGAGTAATTGCTCAATGTGAGCTTCAGTTTGAGGTTCATGGGAAACTGTTGGAGTGTTTTAGTTTGAAGTAGTGTTGTTTGAGGTTCTAAAACATTTGGTTGTGAGATAGAGGGTGTGGGTTGGGGTTAAGGGGGTATTGTTGAACCTTCACCCTCAGGTACATGGTTTTGCACCAACATGGAGTCAAAAAGTAGAGTAACTTTTCCTGAAAAACCTTTACTTTGCCTTGCCATATTTGAGAAAACCTTTTTAGTATGGCTTGGTGTTTCATAAGTATCATTAAAAGGTTCTGGTAAATCTTTAAGATGGTTATTCAAAAAGAGTTGTAAAAACCTTGGATACATTTAAAACTTCTTTGAATCCAAGTTCCTTAACATACCATCAAAAATCAATTTAGAAAAATTAAAATTTTGACCCTTTGCCAAACATATAACTGCTGAAGCCAAATTAGTTGAAAACTCATTCCAACCAGTTGATTTTGAACTTATACAATGAAGGATGGTATGTATTAGGAATTTCCATTGTGGAGAGAATGAACCTTTTTGAAAAGTAAGTTTTTTTGAAAGTTGATCATACCCTATGAATGCAAAATTTTTTAAAATATCATCATTTGTGAGGCAAGTAATACCATCCTCATCATCAAAGAGAAGATCATTCCTCACTGATGATTCTGATATTACTACTACCTTGCCATAAACTATGACATGTATTTGCTTTAATGAATTGACTATTTTGGAAGTGGCAGTATTCCAAAACTGTTCAATATAAGAAGCATAGATAGTGGGACTTACAGTGAGAGCATAGTTGATCGAACATGTAGAGGGGAAGTCCACTATCTGATGAAATTCTGTATTCTCATCGCTCTTTTCCAAATACACGACCATGTTGTGTTGGTTTACAAAAACAAGATCAACCATGAATAATTGAATTTGTCAGTGTGAAGATCGATTAGGGTCTGATGAATTATGAGCAATTGGTATTTGTAAAATATATTGTTTGATTAATAGGCTTATATAGGCACTAAAGGAAACTTAAGATGAAAGTAGCCGTTAATTTGTCAAAAATTACCCCTGAACAGTATTTAGTAACGGTAACTTTAGCAGCACTAAGTTAGGCTAGTAGTACTAACTTTCGCACTTATAGTTTTTAGCAAACTACCAGCCATCAACGAATTTGAGAATTCTTTACCAGTCGTCGTTTGCCCTGGAATAGCCAATTCTTTCTTGTCTGTTAGACATGGTGAATTGATGACCATTTGTTATGTGGTGAAAACCAACATGTGAACCATCAGCAGTATTAACAAAGTCACCAGCATTCACACCAAAGCAGCATATCCATTATTAATCAAATAACCTTTAAGCTCTAATCCTGCAAAATGTTAGTTCCAAACACAAAGAAACACAATCCAAAACATCTTGCATATTGTCATAATAACTGACAGTATTAACTTTTAAGCTTAGCAGTACTAAGTATCAGTTACCAGAATTAACCCATTTTCATCACTTGGTAGCTCTTGCACTCCATTCTAAGCATCCATGATGTATAATCCGCTGCACTTATACACATAGTTCCATATAGCCTTCCCTCAAACAAAGATTATATGTGTATTATCAGCTATGCCAATACAGATATACAGAGTATCACTAAAATTAGACTAACAATATTAACTTTTTCTCTAATAACCATACAACAACATGCCTTTATTCATCACAAGCACACTAGGAATTACTAGATAGACATGTGAGAATTCATGAGGATCCATATTTATTCATAACCCATGAATACTTTAGAGATTAGGTAATCCAATGCTAGCAATCAAAAAGTTAATCCTGCTAACATCAAAAGCCTTTATGAGAAGATCTGCAACATTATGGTCTGTGTGAATCTTGATTACTTGAATCAGCTTTTTCTCATAAGAATCTCTGATGAAATGGTGCCTTATCTCAATGTGCTTGGTTTTAGAATGAAACACTGGATTCTTTACAATATAAATGGTGCTTTCATTATCAATGTAAATCTTGGTGTTCATAAAATTGAACCCATAATTAAGCATTTGATTTTGGATCCATAGCACTTGTCCACAACAATTAGCAGCAGCAACATACTCTGCTTCAGTAGTAGAATTGGCTATTATAGTCTGCTTCTTACATTGCCATGAAATCAACCTCTTGCCAAGAAATTGACAACCTCCTGTTGTGGATTTCCTATCAAGACTAGCTCCAGCATAATCACTATCTAAAAAAGCTTCCAAGTCAAATGGTGAATCCTTAGGATACCAAAGACCCAATTTAGGTTGGTCTTTCAAATATCTAAAGATCCTCTTTACAGCATAAAGATGTGAGACTTTAGGTGTAACTTGGAACCTAGCACAAGCACAAACAGCAAACATTATGTCAGGCCTAGAAGCTATCAAGTACATCAATGATCCAATCATTAATCTGTATAAATGAACATCCACATCCTCAGCTTCTTCATCCTTGAGCAATGCCTTGTTAGTCTCAATTGGGAGGCTTGCTGTATTTTCATTTGTGATAAAATCACCTTCTTAATATATCGCCACTTTACTTGTCTGGCTGATTGAAAATTCCATCATCTTTCTGATTAACTGCAACTAAGAAGAAAGTAAGCTCCCCCATAGAACTCATCTGGAATCTCTTTTGCATCATATGCTCAAACTCAACACATAAAGACTTCTTTGTAGACCCAAAGATGATGTCATCAACATATACTTGCACTAACAGGATATTACCTTTGTCCTTCTTGATGAATACTGTCTTATCTATAGTGCTTCTTCTAAATCTATTTTCTAATAAGTAGGTAGACAAGGTCTCATACCAGGCTCTAGGAGCTTGTTGTAGACCATATAAAGCTTTTTCTACCTTATAAACTTTGTCAGGGAACTATGGATCTTCAAAACCAGGAGGTTGGCACACATACACCTCCTCTTCAATAGTACCATATAAAAAAGCACTCTTCACATCCATCTGGTACACAATAAACCCCATAAATGACGCATAGGCCAAAAATAACCTGATTGCTTCTATCCTAGCAACAGGAGCAAAAACCTCATCATAATCAATTCCTTCTTCTTGGGTGTAACCTTGTGTAACCAGTCTTGCCTTGTTTCTAACTACTATCCCTCTCTCATCTTTCTTGTTTCTATAGACCCATTTTGTTCCAATGGCATGCTTGCCTTTGGGTAAATCAACTAATCTCCAAACCTTCTGCAATCTAAACTGTAGCAACTCATCTTGCATTGCCTCTATCCAGCTTAGATTTGTCAAAGCTTATGTCACCTTCTTGGGTTCTATTTGTGAGGGAAAACAGGCAAATAAGCAATTCTGATAATCTTTGTGGTTGGTTCTCCTCTGCCTTTTGATGTAACTGACCATAGCATGTTCTTGAGCAGACTTGGTCATTCTCCTAGTTTGGGATGCGAAAAGTGGGTCCCTTATGATTTGCTCTTTAGGATGATCCTTATGAATCTTAGTTGTAGGAATAGGACTGACATTCATGGTTGTTTCCAAGTTGTTGAGGTCAGCTCTGAATCCACCATCTTCTTTCATATGCAACACTTAAAGATACTGTATTTAGAAGAGCAGTAGTATCCTCCAAATCAGAATAAGGGGATCAGATGGAAAATCTCACACTTATCAAAAACTTGCCCATCAGACTAAACTGATGGACTAGACAACGTTGAAACTCTATTAGGTGCTGTTTGCATAACCTTGCTTTGTTGAACAAGCAATATTATCAATTCAACTCTCAAATCTTGCACATTCTGGTCATCTTCTTTATTTGAAGCTCCTCATCCCTTCTCTTGACCATTTCTTTCACCCTTATTTGCTGGTTCTTCATTAGACTTTTTACCAACATCATCAGAAACTGCATCCTCTGAGCTCTGTGGACTATCATATAGTAATGGTAGCAGAATATATTCCTTGATACCTGCATTCCTATTAGTTTTATTCCCTGCAGTAACTGGCTCATAATTTATAGAGTTTGTTAGTAAATCAATATCAAAGAGCCAATCTGGTCTACTCCCTGCAACATTAGGTTTGTTTTTAAGAAAGGTTATGTGCAGGTTCTCTTCTACTAACCTAGTGTTAGATCCCTTACTGAATAGATCTTGAACCTTTAGCTTGCAAAGGGTTTGTTACTTTAGATAAATCCAAAGCAACAATAATGAAACACTGATTGAACACTATTGATTATGCAGAAACTAATCAACAATGCTAAGAAGAACAGTATTAAGAAAAACACAAAAGATCTTTTATCAAACTCAACCTTTGTATTATAACTTGAATCGTACTAGGTTACAAGCTATGATTGCTAATTGATCTCTATTGATCTATGTTTTCTAACTATGCCTAGGGTTCCTTTTATACACCAAGGAAAACCCTAATGGGCTTACAAAATGTGTGAGGAGATAATGCATATCTATTCCTAATTTAACTCATGCATATCTCCTAACAGCACTAACTATTATATGCTAGCAGCACTAACTTACTACTAACAACACTAACTATACTAGCAGTACTAACAATGTACTGGCAGTACTAACTATACTCTAACAGTACTAAAGACTTAGTCTATTTTCTTCAATCTTTCTCAGTAGCACTAAATCTTCACTAGCAGCACCAATGTTGAACCAGCAGCAGTAAGTTGTAAAGTCTTCTAAAACCCAACAATCCTCCCCTAAACATGATGTTTACTTGTCAACCTTCATGTTTCTTCATCTTGAGCTTCTTGAACACCAGGAGGATGTATCCAAACACTTTACAACCTTTTAAACTTCAACTTTGATTAGCTTCCAGTCTTTTCAGCAACACAACAAAAATACCAACTAAGTTGGCTATGTAGTTTTTGGCAAACTACCAGCCATAAACGGATTTGATATTTCTTTACCAGTAGCCGTTTGCTCTGGAATAGCCAATGCTTCATTGCTATAACATGGTGCACTGATAACCATATAGTTTTTAGTAAACTACCAACTATCAACGGATTTGAGATGTCTTTACCAAGAGCCGTTTGCTTTGGACTAGCCAACTCTTTACTGTGAAGCATGGTGAGTTGAGAACCATATAGTTTTTAGCAAACTATCAGCTGTAAACGGATTTGAGAAGTCTTTACCAAAAGCCGTTTGCTTCTGGACTAGCCAGTTCTTGATGTCTGTTAGACATGGTGAACTGATGACCATTTGTTGTGTGGTCAGAAAACCAACACTCAAAGATCCTTCTCACTCCCATCTTGGCCCCCAAACTCATCAATCTGTTTTTGAATAAATCTGAGCAGATCAAAAACAGCTTCACCTTCAGATTCAGTAGTCAATCTCAACTCCATCATCCTCTCAAGAGTTTCCCTTATAAGTAGATACCTTCTTTCTGCAAGCATGTGAATTTCAGTACCATCTTCTAATGCCAAGATATGAACTCCATAGTTTTCATAGAAAGTCCAACTCTTAATAATCCATTTCTCTTGATTCTTCCAAATATCATCATCTGCAGTTTCTTCAAACATAATCCTTAAGTCTCCCCAGAGAACTAAATCAATTCCTTCAGGAGTTGTTGTTGAAAATCTCTGCATCACTAAACTATGTAGCTCAATGAAGTCCAATCTATCAAATCTTGAAACCATTTCAGTGAAAGTCTTGATATATCTTGAACTTCCATTAGCTCTAAACACTCTGTAATAGTCATGAGGTACTCCATATCTATCAGTATGATAAAATGCAGATTCCTAGTTAACAATTGGATACCTCATGCCCAGAACTTCATAATCAATCTCTTCTTCTTCATCAAGAACTATCTTTAGAGAAGCTCTTAGTTGTTCCTCTTCTTCAAGATCAGAATCAGTCTTTTGCCTTTTAGACTTCTTTGTAGCTTTCATCTTCAGTCTCCTACCTGATCTTTTCTTGATGTTCTCTTCACGTCCTTCCTGCTTAACTTCAACCTTAGTGCTTTCAGGTTCTTTCAGGATACTTTTCCTCATCCATACCAGTTGCTTTCTTGTTCATCTTATCAATTATCTTTTTATCTCTCTCAGACCTAATAGGTATAAAATCTGCATCTCTTTCTTGTTCCTTGATGTATAGGGCCTGAATTTCTTCAAATGTCTTTTTGTTCAACTGATTATGTCTATATTTACTGGTATGTGTTAAGATAGGTCATCATTAGACTCCTCAGTTGTGTTCTTGTTAGAGGTTTGTTTCTAATAGCAGCAGCTCTTTCTTCAGCAAGTAACTTCTTCCTCCTTTCAAAAAATTCTGCTAATAGCTTTGACCTTTCTTCTATTGTGTACATCTCTCTCTTCCATTTGTAGTCTAGCAGCTAACTCTTCACTAGCATCCATCTTAGCTTGAACTTCATCATATAAACTTGCAATGTAGTCCACATATGCTTGATCCTGTCTCTGTCTTTCCTCTCTTTCCCTTTCCATCTCTGCTAGCTCCTTTTCATGTACCAGTCTTGCTATTTCAGCATCTTTAGCAATCTGAGCTGCATCCAGATCACTTCTCTTGACTTTCTTTACTGGTGACTCCTTCAAGACCCCTTTACCTTTGTCTTTAGGATCTATTGTTGGAAGTGGCTTCAATGTGAGAATAGATCTTGCAGGTCTTGAAGAATCATCAACATCTTTAATTGACACTCCTTTTTCCTTAGCTTTTTCTTCCTTCATCTTAATCAATGTTTGAGCTTGTTGTATCTTCATCAATAAAATATAATTGTTAGTTGTAGGAAGTGTTCTAGGCTCAAAGCCTTTCTTTCTTGCCTAGCAGCATCAATATCTGGTCTAGCAGTACTAACTTCTGGTCTAGCAGTACTAACTAGTTCTTCAGCATTTCCTCCTTTATCACCACTGCCCTTGTCTTCAACAACTTCTGTATCATCAGTCAACTTAACCTCCTCAGTTTCACCACTTTGCCTCCCCTCATCCACAGCTTCCTCAGTTTCCATGTACTCCATACCATGATCTGCATCTTGATCATCAAAGACAGTACTGTCATCCAAAGTTGATTCAAGTTTGGACTTTTTCCTCCCTTGTTTTGATACAGACTCCTTCTTTCTAAATTTCTTATGCATGGATAATCTGTTCACACTCTTCAACCATGCCCTGTGGTGTGAGATGCTTGGCTTGCACTTCTTTTCCAACTTCTTGATTCTAGATTTCAATGCACTGATCTCTGCAGCTTGTGCATCCTTAATAGATTCCAAGGCAAGAACCCTGTTGGACAAGTTAGTACATAAAACAGATAATTCCTGTAGGTTCAGGGCACCCTCAGCTCTGTCAGATGTGTGACCACCTGAAAGAGGACTATCATGAGGTGTCTGAACCTGATCCCCTTCATTCCTATTAGTTCCCTCTAAATAGTCTCTAGAGTCTTGGGTAGATGGCTAGATCATGTTTCAAGGGGTTGGTCTCCTATACTAGGTTGAGTAGGAGAGGGTGTGGGTTGAGGTTCAGTGGGTTCTCCTGAACCTTCACCCTCTGCTGCATGTGTCAACATGTTGGGAAACAGAGGTGTTATTTTTCCTGAAAATTTTAGTCCTTTCCTAGACATATTTGTGAAAACTTTCAGATTGTGAGCTGGTGTAGGATAAACATCATTAAAAAAGGCTACCAAGCTCAATTTGATTCAATTAGAAACACCATTAAAAACTTGGATACATAAGAATTTATTTTTTAGTATTATCCAAGTTCCTCAAACATACATCAAAAAAAGTTTATAAGTTAAACTTTGATTAGTGGCCAGGACATATAACAGCTTGAGAATATTTGTGGATAACTCATTCCAGATGGTAGATTGTGAGCTATAATCAACGTAAATGGTATGTATCAGGAAAAACTTCTATTGAGGAGGAAAATAGAGCTTTTTGAAAAGTTAGTCTATTTAAAATCACCATCATAACCCATCAATGCAAGGTTTGAAAAAAGCTTTCATTTGTGAGGCTAACAGTACCATCAGCATTCATTAAAAAGAAGAGAATTCTTATTGATGCCTATGTTACTACTGCCTTGCTATCAATAGTAGCATCAATCTGATTCACATCATTGACTGTTTGGGAACTGGCAGTGTTCCAAAACTGTTCAATGTAGGAAGTATATATAGTAGGACTTACAGTGAGAGCATGATGAATCGAACTAGAAGCAAGAAAGTCCACTATCTCATGAAAATCAGAGTTTCCCTCTGTCTTCTCTAAGCACACAACCATGTTATGTTGATCGACAAACTCCAAATTCGCCATAGAAACTTGTAATAGATGGATTAAGATGTGGGATATGATCGATTGGGAGAGTATGAGTGATTGGTAAACGGAATTGAGATTTTATAGAGATTTGCTTTAGGGTTTGATATGACCGACTGAATAAACTTGAGTCTTTATCTTAAAGAAAGAGTATTATAGAAGAAAAGATCAAAAAATTTCAAGTCATAGACCCCTATAAGCAAGTTGTTGGCGGAAATATCTCAACGGTTAGAATTAATTAATGATAATCTGGTATGCTCACCAACAGTAGTAACGGTAACAAGCAGCACAAACTTTTGCCTGGCAGCACCAACTTTGCCTGACAGTACTAACTTGTTAGTTTCCATGTAGTACCCTCAAATCCAATCCAAACTGCATCTTTGACCCAATCCAATCATCAACACCATAGTTAAATGCTTTTTGAGCAGCACTAACCAAGCCGGGCAGTACTAAGTGTTGGCCTGGCAGTATTAACCAAACTAACAATCCTAACTACCAGGATTAATACCTTAGCAGTATTAATTCCAACTACAAGAACTAACTACAAGTACAAACTTTACAGTTGAACCTTCCCTCACATGTAGCTATAAATTTAACATCCCAATGCTAACCACCAAAAATTTAAATCTTGTGACATCAAATCCTTTGGTGAGAAGGTCTGCAACATTAGCATCAGTGTGAATCTTGATAACATCTATCAATCTTTTCTCATAGCAATCCCTTATGAAGTGATGTCGAATCTCAATGTGCTTGGTCCTCGAGTGATAGACAGGATTCTTGACTATACATATGGTACTCTCATTGTCAATATGGATTTTGGTGTTCATGAAATTAAAGCCATAATCCATCATCTGATTCTGTATCCATAGTACTTGCCCACAACAGTTAGCAGCTGCAACATATTCCGCCTCAGTAGTAGAATTTGCCATAATCGTCTGCTTCTTGCATTGCCAAGATATCAGTCTTCTACCAAGAAATTGACAACCACCTGTTGTTGATTTCCTGTCAAGGCTGGCGCCTCCATAATCACTGTCTGAGAAAGCTTCTAGTTCAAAAGGAGAATCCCTAGGATACCATAACCCTAGTTTGGGTTGATGTTTGAGGTACCTAAAAATCCTTTTTACTGCATTTAAGTGTGAAGCTTTTGGAGTGACTTGAAACCTAGCACAGGCACAGACAGCAAACATGATGTCTGGCCTTGATGCAGTCAAATACATCAGGGAACCAATCATTAACATGAAGACATGCAACATCTACATCTACACCATCTTCATCTTTGACCAGGGGCTTATTTGGCTCAATAGGAGTAGTAGCTGTTTTGATGGAACAAAAATCAAACTTCTTAAGGATGTCAGCTACATACTTGTCTTGACTAATAAAGATTCCATCAGGTTGTTGTTTCACCTGTAATCCCAAAAAGAATGTGAGCTCACCCATGGAGCTCATCTGGAATCTTTTGTGCATACAATCTTCAAACTCAGTACACATAGACTGCGTTGTAGAGCCAAAAATGATGTCATCCACATACACTTGGACTAACATAATGTCACTCTTGTTCTTCTTGATAAACAATGTTTTGTCTATTGTACCTCTCCTAAAACCATTTTTCAGCAGGAAGGAAGAAAGTGTCTCATACCAAGCTCTAGGAGCTTGATGTAGACCATAAAGAGCTTTGATTACCTTATAAACTTTGTTTGGATAAGCAGGGTCAACAAAGCCTGGAGGTTGATGAACATATACCTCCTCTTCAATAGTGCCATAAAGAAATGCACTCTTAACATCCATTTGGTAGACAAGAAATCCCATGAATGATGCAAAAGCTAAAAATAACCTGATTGCCTCAATCCCTGGCACAGTGCAAAAAACATTTCATCATAGTCTATACCTTCTTCCTGTCTAAACCCTTGTGCTACAAGCCTTGCTTTGTTTTTCACAATAATACTCCTCTCATCCTCATTATTTCCTGAAGGACCCACTTTGTGTTATTAGCCTTTTTCCAAATGGCAAATAACAAGTATCCAATCCTTTTGTAATTTTGAACTGGAGCAATTCTCTTAGCATTGCTTAACCCATGCTTTATCCTCTAGGCTTGTGATATCGTTGGGTTCTTCTTGGGAGAGAAAACATGATAAACAGACAGTTCTGATGGGCTTTATGATTTGTTCTGTTCTGATTATAGATGTAGCTTACCAAAGCTTGTTGTACTGAAGAAGCCTTTTGGATCTTTCCTCTTGTTTGAACTGCTAATTTAGGATCTCAAGAATTTGACTCTAGGGGATCCTTATGAACTCTGAGTGATGGGATAAGACTGACCATCAATGTTGTTATCATATTGTTGAAATAGGCCTCTGCAAGCCACATCTTCATCATACCGGGCTCACTGATATGCCATCATGTGGAAATACATTAGAATCATTTCTAGTCAGGCATATTAGGGGGGATCAATGGGTAAATCAGCATTGGGGAGAGTAGATGCATCAATAGGTATTTGTCCTCCAAGATAGACAAATGATGATCCACCAGTATTTGCACCAGTGGGAGTACTAGCAGCACTAGCATATGGTGTGTTAGCAGTACTAACCAATGGTGAATTGGAAGTACTAACAGATGGCCTACCAGTATTAAGTTTGTTAATACTGGTAGCCTGAGCTGCCCTCTTCTTTTCTTCTTCAAAGGCTTGTCTTGTAGCATCATCTATAGCTTTAGCAGCAATTTCTTGAGCAATCATCCTCTCAAGATCATCTTTCAAGGCTTGTTCAGCTTCTGTCAACGTATGTTGTTCTTCTTTTTCAGCAACATCTTTTGAATCCTGTACATCATTGTCTTTAGGAGAATTTTCAGAAGGTTTTTCTTGTGCAGCTTGAACAACATCTTCTACTGAAATCCTTGGCCTATGAGGGTGTAGTGGAAGCAGTATGTATTCCTGAGTAGGTTCTTTATCTTTTTCTGAGGAACCTGCAACATAATGTTCTTGTGTACCTGCATCCACATTAACTTGATTTTCTACACTAACAGGGATATAGTTCATTGTATTTGTTAGAAAATCAAGATCAAACATCCAATCAGGACCACTTCCTGCCACATTAGGTTGATCTTCAAGGAAATCAATGTGCATGTTCTCTTCTACTCTTTTGGTTCTTTTGTTGTATACTCTAAAAGCCTTACTAGTAGTAGAGTATCCCAGCAAATATCCTTCATCTGATTTCCCATCAAATTTGCCCAAGGGATCTAAGGTGTTCAAAATGGTCAAGGGGCACCCAAATGGTCTCATAAAACTAATACTAGGTGGTTTACCTATTAATAGTTCATAAGGTGTCTTATTTTGAGGTTTGGTCACTAATACCCTATTCAGTACATAGCAAGCAGTGTTTACTGCCTCTGCCTAAAATGGGATAGGTAAAAGTGAGTCTGCTAGCATAGTTCTAGCAGCCTCAATTAGGGTCCTATTTTTTCTTTCTACAACACCATTTTGCTGTGGAGTTCTAGCCACACTAAACTCCCTTTTTATCCCTTTCCTAGCACAGAATTCATTCATAGCATGGTTCTTAAATTCTGTCCCATGATCACTTCTAATGATTTTAACTTTATGGTTTAATTGGTTTTCTAAGCCTGTGATAAATTTATAAAGGATCTCATTTGTTTAGCTAAGAAAAATACCCAACTAAATCTACTGAAATCATTAGTCACAACCAAACAGTATGTTGGTACTTCAATACTATGTTGCTCGAATACAAGTAGAAAGGAAAAGGAAAATGGAAGAAGTTTAGAGAGAGAAAAATGGTTGAATTACTTGCAAATGGAAAAAGTTTACAAATGAACCAACACCCTCTCCTTCCTTGGAGAGGGGTATTTATAGTGAAGACTAAAAGGCTTGCATGCCTTTAGTAATTTTAGGGCGGCTAGGGTTGTACTTGGGCCTTTGCCCGGATACACACGTGATTTCGATTAGATTACAAATAAGAGCCCGTTTATCCGTCTAGCCTAATACAACGTATATTAATTTAGTGACCGAGACCTAATATAATTATGAATGAACTTCCATTGTTCGACTCAATATTTTGAGGCTAACAATCTCCCCCGAAGTGAGTTCATTGTGACACTCCTTCGTGAGATCAATGAGATTGATTTTGTCGTTGAGCTCTTATGGTCTTTGTCTCTGTCTACGTTGTAGGCTTGTTCCTTCATACTTTATGATCTGTGATCTTTAGCCTTTGTCATTGTCTTTCGACTTCGTCTTTATGTCCGAGATCTTTAAATCTTTTCCTTGCTTGTCTTGATCATCTTTACCACTTTGCGATCTTGTGTCTTGACCAACATGCTCATACTTTGCATCATCTTGAAAGCTTGCTAACAATCTCCCTCGAAGCTTGATTTCTGAGGAGTTATCTTTAATATCAGAGTTTGTGCGGAAGTCTTTGTCTTTAATTCTTGAGCTTTCATAATTCTTGAATCTTGTTGCTTATAGAATGTCTTTGTAGTTTGAGCATGAGCATGTGGTAACGAATCCGACTTCAGCTGGAATGAGGCAACACCATCTCCATCTTTATGTATCCTGAAATAAAACAGTTAGCAATAAAGCGGGTGGACGGATATGGCATTGTCATTCGTCCGGATTTGGTTAGATTAACCTCCGATTCCGTAGGACCATTTTACAGTATAAATATTGTACGTAGATTCAAAGAATCTCCTTGACAGGGTTTCCAGCTCAAAGCGTAGGATCTTCTAACACAGGTGTATTAGATTTACCATGCTTGCTTGTTCTCATTACCGGAATGTCTCAAAGCAGACAACACGGTAAGAGTGATTCAGATAGTTACTATCTTTCTGTTTAAGCCGTCAATTCATTTCTTGGAACAAGTTTGATTCACATTGAATCGCACCATTGTTTCTTTCCAGTTGACACAAGTTTGATTCATATAGAATCTCGCAAGTTACCTACCAAGAGCTTGTTTGATGCTGGTTCAACCAGGATTTCCATCTTCATTGTGAGTACATAAGTATCACTCAGATGTTCTGGCAGAATCACAAGGATAATGCGTAGGACTCTTGTT